>VDFB02353493.1:366803996-366838949 GCA_007258455.2 Sequoia sempervirens | reverse complement strand
AGAGGGGGAGGGAAGGAGGGAGCGAGAGAGATAGAGATAGAGTGAGAGTGAGAGTGAGAGGATCAAAAAATGACAAGAAAGAAGTTTTTTTCGTTTTTATATCATTCACATTTGGCACCCACCAAATGTTAATTTCAAGCATAAAAAAGAAAGTGGTATCCTTTTTGTGACACATATTTTTGCATATACCCCTAATGGGAAGTAAAATTTAATGGCACTCTAGCAATAGCGTACATTACATTGCCCCAATTATCTAAAAACACTAGTAGATGATCAAATTCAAGAGTGGCTTTATTTTTTTGTACCTAAATCTACATAAGAAAATTAGAAAATAATGTAGATCTTTATTATATAACAAAAAAATATCACTAGTACATTTTGTTAAAGGGATAAAATTTGCATATTTTCATATCCTAAAGATAATCTTCAACCTAAAAAATGTCTCAAATCTAGGTAAATATGAAAAGGGAGGCAAGGTCAATCTCCTAACTAACCATATATGTCATTAAAAATGATTGGGCCTAAAAGGCTTGAAAAAATATGGATTCAAGTCAAATCCTTTTTGAATTTGGTACAAAATGAGAAAGGGTGCTTGAGAGTCTCATTTTTCCCACAAAATGGAAAATGAGGATTAATAACTCCCAAATGAGATATAGATATGAAGGTCAAGTAGAAAACCTTGATAAATAATGTACCCAAAAAAAATATCCAACTTGGGCTCAAGAATATCCAACCAAACAATCTAAAATTTGTATTGTCAAATTCCCATAGAGGACTAGAGATGCCAATGATGATTTAGCTAAGCCACTATAGGGAGATGGGGCATACACCATAAATATTCCTTGAAAGGTCTATAATTGTGAAATGGTATATCAAGATACCATTTACAATCTTTTCACCAAGGCTTAAACATCTAAACCCAATTTTTTGAACCATGTGGGGAGGAATGACTTCAATCGCTATCTTCTAGATCTCACAATCCTAGTTGAAAAGCCATAACAACTTATCCTTATATTAGGATAATAAATTATTTATAGCTCTTGAAGATCTCTAGTGATGTTTTGACTTCTTTGTTATAAGAATTTAAAACTCAAATCTAAGAGGCTTTAACTAATGGATGGTCTTGACATAATAGAACTAGAAACCACTAAATAGACTATTGATTAAGAGAAAATCCATTGTAGAATTAATTTCAACCCATAGAAGCTAGGGATTGATGGGTTCTCAAGCCTTCTAGATGCTCTTGATAACAAACATATCATGGATTTGAATGAGCTATTTCATAGTGATGAGATAGTAAAATCCAAGACCTTTCTAAGTTGGACACCTAGACAACACTCTAGAAGAAATACAAGGGTGTATGATAATTTTCCAAGCATCCTCACCTTCCAGAGCCCTAATGTTCCATTTAACATAAAGAGTAATGCCTTGACAATGGATTGAGAATAAGCAAAAGCCCCCAACATCATGAGGGAGATAACAAATTTCCCAAGCCAAATAGTGAAAGAATTTGTTCTCATTAGAAGAGGCATAAAGAAAGTCTCTATGTAGCATCTCAATATTCAAATAAGAATCTTTAGAAGGAACCTAACAAGAAAAATAGTAACATGAGAAGTAGCTATAATTTTAAAGTACACTTGGAACTTGCTAGCCAAAGAGAGGTTTAGTGATCCAATTACCCAACTTCTTCTCAATTTTTGGAAATAACTTCTTGTCATAAATAGTAGGAGAGGTCTAAGAAGAAAAGGGAATGCCAAGAAATATCGAAATCTCCCCAAGATCAATCCATCTCTAACCAATTGTGGTTAGGAAGAAAAGATTGCTTGTAACATTGTGTCTTTTTCTATTGAATATTGGATTTAAAAACCTAATAGAATATATCAAGACAATGAAGGGCTCATTTGGCATTATCTAATATTCTTTTCATAATAAAAATTGCATACAAAGTAAAACAAGAATATTACCAAAAAATAACTCTTCAAACAAAAATAAAGTAAACAATGCAGACAAAATAAAATTAATTTATATATGTAAGTAATAAATAATTTCTTTTGTAAACAAAAACTCCAAATTAATAACTCTAAACATTTTTAGATATATATGTTTAAAATATCCATATTGATTGATATGTTTAATTCTCTTTTAAGTGTCTATAAAATATGAAAGATATACATTGAAGGTTTTAATTAAAAAATGAAAATAAAAGTATAATCAATGTAATTATTATCAATATTTGTTGATATACAAATTTTACTTTGTTAAAAATAACGTATCAATACAAATTTATTTTATATTATAAATTTTTTACATATAATTTCTAAAATATATTTTTTTACAAATATAAAAATAATATTAAATATATTCACATATTATTATTAAATTTTAAATTTTATCAATAATCCTAATCATTTCAATTAACAAAAAGCGAGCAATAAATATTACTACTGAAATAGTTAGAGGGCCGCGGAAAATATATTAATTAAAAAAGATTAAAGAATTTAGGCAAACATATTCAAATAACTAAAAGATAATGAAATGATGAATAAACCATCCCCAGCAAATCAGATGTGAATATATTAAAAACTGTCCTCCGTAGAAGAATACACTGCAATGTTATTTGGTTCATGATAATCCATGCACCAGATCATACTCATATTATAAGAAATGCTTCTCTACACTAGAATATTATTGCAGAGTCTATCCACCATAAGGAAATGCATATCTTAAGAAACACCTCTTCACACTACAATATTATTTTCTTAGTAGCAATCTATCAACTACACCCATGGCATATCCATCTATGGCTTCAATATATGTTCTTCGCCATTCCTTTTTCAGGATAAGGACTCCAAACAGCCCCCAGAACCCAGCAGCACAGCTTGCCATCCAACTCACATACCAATACGATGGTATTTCGCTTCCCTCTTCCTCCTCTTCACCTCGGAAAACTGGTCTCATACTTGCAGATGAATTGTGGTCACAACTACATGATCTGTTGTCAACTGGAAACCCACACAGACCGGGGTTCCCTGTAAAGTAAGTGGAATTGAATGTGGAGAATTGACGCCCTGTTGGGATTCTTCCACAAAGCATGTTGTTGGATACAATGAAGAAACTCAAAAAGGAAACTAGTACCATCTCACCAGGGATTCTTCCATGTAATTTATTATTCGAAAGATCCAATGACTCTAACTGCTCGAGCAAGCCAAAACTTATTGGAATCTCTCCTGTAAGACTATTACCTGACAAATTCAGAACATGTAAACTTTTCAGGTTGCCAATTTCTGAAGGAATGTCACCTGATAGCTGATTTGAAGAAAGATCGATGGCAGTTATGAGTAAAAGAACAGAATTCACATAGTATAGGTTCAATCCTTTATTGATCAGTTTGATCTCTTCCTTATAATAATAAGAACGACCATTATAGGAGTGACCATGCAAGACTTCCGATCCTCCCGTTTCTCCATCCATCATAGCTGTCAAATTCCCCAACTGTGGTGGGACAGCACCAGTCAAATTATTGTGGGAGATATCTAAAACATGGAGACTTGAAAGATTGCCTAATGCATGTGGAATCCACCCATGGAATTTGTTTGACCTCAAAACAAGTATTATCAAGTCAGAAAGCTGTCCTAACCAAAGAGGTATCTTCCCAGACAAGAAATTATTGGCCACATCTAAAATCTGCAACTTCAAACAGTTTTGGACACCAGGTGGCAAGTCTCCTTTAAGCATGTTGTCACTGAGATGAAGCTTTTCAAGTTGGCGTAGCCTTCCTATCTCTGATGGAATCTCTCCACTCAAATTTTTGTTTTCCAGATTTAATCTTCTCAAAACTGAGCAGTTGGTAATGCTTGATGGTATTTTTCCTACAAAGTTATTTTCTGATAGATCCAAATCCTGAAGATTTTGCAGAAGACCAATGGAAGTAGGGATACCACCTCCCAAATTGTTTTTAGAGTATGACAAGAACTCCAGCATGGGAAGAAGCGAGCCAATGTCCGCTGGGATGACACCGGTGAATCTATTCTGGGACAGGTCCAACAATTCCAAGTCTGGTGCAGGCACAGAAGGAATAGGAAGAGAACCCGTCAACATATTATTATGTAAATCTATCCCCATATAGTAGCTTTTATCAAAGCTGGAGGGAAGTTCACCTTGCAAGTTATTGTCTGACAAGTAAAGAACTTGCAAAGATGGAAGGTCCCCAACCCAAGATGGAATGTTTCCATAAAGACTGTTGTTGGCGAGATCCAAAAACCACAAACTCAATTGTGTTGACAGGAATGCGGGAAAGAGACCCCCAATATTACAAGAACCCAATTTCAATCTTTCAAACTGCATTGGAGGTATCCATTCGGGCTCAATATGAACAGTCAATTTATTGTTCGAAAGACGCAGCTCAACAAGCCTCTTAGCATTTTCAAAGAAGTGGAGAAAAAAGTAACCTTCTAAACTGTTGTTAGAGAGATTAATTCTAGAAATTCGACGCAGACGTCCAAGAGAAGTGGGAATGCTACCATTAAGCTGATTGTTATCTAGATAGAGCTCTTCCAAAGAGGAAATCATACCTAGTTCAGAAGGCACATTACCGCTCAGCAGATTATTAGAGAGCCTAAGATAAATCAAGGATGAAAGCAAACCAATTGAAGCTGGAATTTGTCCATTCAATGAGTTGCGATTAAGATCAAGGTATTGAAGAGCAGAAAGATTTCCAATGCAAGGCGGCAAGCTTCCACTGGAAGACCACAGAGAAAATCTAGTAAGGTGGGGCCAACCTTCACATAACAAAATTTGACTTATATTTCCAGTTATTTCGTTGTCAGCCAACATAAGCTCTTTCAGATGAGGCAAATGGGAGACACTTGCAGGGAATGGACCCGTTAGGTAACAGTGATCAAGACAAATGGAGACTAAAGCAGTCATATTTCCCAACCACAATGGCACTGTGGAAGTAAAATAGTTCCAACTAAGTTGGAGATTGGAGATGGAGGTGAGGTTCTGTAAAGCATTGGGGATGTGCCCGGACAAAGCACAGAATTTGAGGTTAAGGAGGCGAAGATTATGGAGCCCAGAAAGTGGAGCTTCCAATTGCTCCCCGGTCATATTCAATTTGACCCCTTGAAGTGACAAATGCCTTAACTCCGGCAGATTCTCTGTCCACTCCAATCTCGAACTGTACATAGGCCCACAGTAATAGAAATTATAGCCATTCTCTTCGTAATCTGTTATAACCAATCTTGAAAGATCTTCGGCTTGAAGGTTGGAAAGATTCCCCAGCTGCCATGGGATTCTGCTATCCAGATCACTACCAGCACATGACAAATTGAGGTAAGTTAAGTGATGTAAGGAGGAAACTCCTTCGAGAATCTTACCTTGGAAATAGTTGAAGCTGAGATCCAGATGCTTCAGTCGTTGTAGGCCAAAAAGATCTGAATGTAATAAACAAGGAAAATCTTGGATTACAATGACAAAAAAAGCTTAAATTTAAAAACAAAAGGATGTTACAAATTTTTGAAGTTATTGTCCTGACAGAGTGAAGGAGGGAGGGAGGGAGATAGAGGTGAGAGAGAGGGGGAGTGATGGAGGGAGAGGTAGGTAGAGAGAGGGTGAGGAGAGATAAAGATAAGTAGATAGGGAATGAGAGAGGTAGGGAGAAGTAGGTAGAGAGGAGAGGGGAGACAAAGATAAGTAGAGAGGGAAGAAGAGAGAGGTGGGTAGAGAGAGGGAGAGGAGAGATAGAAAGAGGGGGAGGGAAGGAGGGAGGGAGAGAGATAGAGTGAGAGTGAGAGTGAGAGTGAGAGTGAGAGTGAGAGGATCAAAAAATGACAAGAAAGAAGTTTTTTTCGTTTTTATATCATTCACATTTGGCACCCACCAAATGTTAATTTCAAGCATAAAAAAGAAAGTGGTATCCTTTTTGTGTCACATCTTTTTGCATATACCCCTAATAGGAAGTAAAAGTTAATGGCACTCTAGCAATAGCATACATTACATTGCCCCAATTATCTAAAAACACTAGTAGATGATCAAATTCAAGAGTGGCTTTATTTTTTTGTACCTAAATCTACATAAGAAAAATAGAAAAGAATGTAGATCTTTATTATAAAACAAAAAAAATCACTAGTACATTTTGTTAAAGGGATAAAATTTGTATATTTTCATATCCTATAGATAATCATCAACCTAAAAATGTATGTCAAATCTAGGTAAATATGAAAGAGGCAAGTCCAATCTCTCCTCATATTGTTTTCCAGATTTAATCTTCTCAAAACTGAGCAGTTGGTAATGCTTGATGGTATTTTTCCTACAAAGTTATTTTCTGATAGATCCAAATCCTGAAGATTTTGCAGAAGACCAATGGAAGTAGGGATACCACCTCCCAAATTGTTTTTAGAGTATGACAAGAACTCCAGCATGGGAAGAAGCGAGCCAATGTCCGCTGGGATGACACCGGTGAATCTATTCTGGGACAGGTCCAACAATTCCAAGTCTGGTGCAGGCACAGAAGGAATAGAGAAGAGAACCCGTCAACATATTATTATGTAAATCTATCCCCATATAGTAGCTTTTATCAAAGCTGGAGGGAAGTTCACCTTGCAAGTTATTGTCTGACAAGTAAAGAACTTGCAAAGATGGAAGGTCCCCAACCCAAGATGGAATGTTTCCATAAAGACTGTTGTTGGCGAGATCCAAAAACCACAAACTCAATTGTGTTGACAGGAATGCGGGAAAGAGACCCCCAATATTACAAGAACCCAATTTCAATCTTTCAAACTGCATTGGAGGTATCCATTCGGGCTCAATATGAACAGTCAATTTATTGTTCGAAAGACGCAGCTCAACAAGCCTCTTAGCATTTTCAAAGAAGTGGAGAAAAAAGTAACCTTCTAAACTGTTGTTAGAGAGATTAATTCTAGAAATTCGACGCAGACGTCCAAGAGAAGTGGGAATGCTACCATTAAGCTGATTGTTATCTAGATAGAGCTCTTCCAAAGAGGAAATCATACCTAGTTCAGAAGGCACATTACCGCTCAGCAGATTATTAGAGAGCCTAAGATAAATCAAGGATGAAAGCAAACCAATTGAAGCTGGAATTTGTCCATTCAATGAGTTGCGATTAAGATCAAGGTATTGAAGAGCAGAAAGATTTCCAATGCAAGGCGGCAAGCTTCCACTGGAAGACCACAGAGAAAATCTAGTAAGGTGGGGCCAACCTTCACATAACAAAATTTGACTTATATTTCCAGTTATTTCGTTGTCAGCCAACATAAGCTCTTTCAGATGAGGCAAATGGGAGACACTTGCAGGGAATGGACCCGTTAGGTAACAGTGATCAAGACAAATGGAGACTAAAGCAGTCATATTTCCCAACCACAATGGCACTGTGGAAGTAAAATAGTTCCAACTAAGTTGGAGATTGGAGATGGAGGTGAGGTTCTGTAAAGCATTGGGGATGTGCCCGGACAAAGCACAGAATTTGAGGTTAAGGAGGCGAAGATTATGGAGCCCAGAAAGTGGAGCTTCCAATTGCTCCCCGGTCATATTCAATTTGACCCCTTGAAGTGACAAATGCCTTAACTCCGGCAGATTCTCTGTCCACTCCAATCTCGAACTGTACATAGGCCCACAGTAATAGAAATTATAGCCATGCTCTTCGTAATCTGTTATAACCAATCTTGAAAGATCTACGGCTTGAAGGTTGGAAAGATTCCCCAGCTGCCATGGGATTCTGCCATCCAGATCACTACCAGCACAGGACAAATTGAGGTAAGTTAAGTGATGTAAGGAGGAAACTCCTTCGAGAATCTTACCTTGGAAATAGTTGAAGCTGAGATCCAGATGCTTCAGTCGTTGTAGGCCAAAAAGATCTGAATGTAATAAACAAGGAAAATCTTGGATTACAATGACAAAAAAAGCTTAAATTTAAAAACAAAAGGATGTTACAAATTTTTGAAGTATCTTACTTGTGGGTATAATTCCACTCAAGTAATTGGAACTCAAATCCAAATGCTCCAGATGCTTTAATTTGAACAAAGCTGGAGAAAGTCTACCACTTGTCTGGTCATCTATATAGTTCTCTATATAGTTCTCTGGTGAAAGATGAGAATATCTGGAAAGATGAAGTTTGATGACATGGGATGTCTCTCTGCTGCATTCAACACCACGCCACTCACAACAATTAAGCCCCTTCCACGAACTAAATCTAAGTGAAGGAAACAGCTCATTCTTGAAAGCAGCAAGGGCATCTCTCTCCTCCCTTAAGCACATAACGTTGCAACGGACCATTACCCAACACCATGTCAGGACACTAAAAAAATATATCACCCTCAAGAATCTCTCCATCCTAAAAAAGTAGCGGATTCGCCTGCAAGCACATGGATAGCATATTAAGTTGAAATTATTAGTATTATGATTTATACACAAATAATGAAAAGGATAATGGAACTGAATATAAAGTTTAGTGCAATAAGTGGGAGAAAGTTTATTGTATTAAAAATTAAACAATTATGAAAAATTGAGTTTAATTAATTATAAAAGATCTCTGTTATATAACTGTTTCTATGAAAATTATATATAAACAATATATAATCATATAAAAAAATAGAAATATTATAAATTAATAATTTAATACCTAAAATTGAACTGAACTGCATTCAAGATCTGAGCCACAGTAGCTGACAGAAGAAGAAAAGCATAATGAGATTATATAGACCTGTAGAAAACAGTATCATTACAAACTGTTTTGAAAACCTTGTGAAAGATAATTTCTTCATAATTGATATAAGAGTTTCATTAATCATAAATAATTGATAAAGATAGACATTTTAAGTTCAGTTAAATTTCTTCCTAATTGATATAGACCTGTGGAAACAATATCATTACGAACTGTTTTGAAAACCTTGTGAAAGATAATTTCTTCATTATTGATATAACAGTTTCATTGATCATAAATAATTGATAAAGATAGACATTTTAACTTTAGTTAAATTTCTTCCTAATTGGTAAAGTTGACACAATGATATGTTTTTAAGTCTGGTTTCATTTAAGGGAAGCGAGAAAAATGCAAGGCTTGAACGTAATAGACTTTGTCGTCCAACTACCACCATTTATAAGAAATAGACTTTGTCGTCCAACAACTGCCATTTATAATAAATAGACTTTGTCGTCCAAGGACCACCATTTATAAGAAAAAGACTTCCATGGTAGAAGAGCAGAAAAGAAATTTGTCTTTTATCACCTCTTTCAAACTTTCATAGAAGAAGATGGTCTGGTAAAGAATTGTAAGCAAGGGTGGGCCGTCCAACTACCACCATTTATAAGAAAAAGACTTCCATGGTAGAAGAGCAGGAAAGAAATTTGTCTTGTATCACCTCTTTCAAACTTCCATAGAAGAAGATGGTCTGGTAAAGAATTGTAAGCAAGGGTGGGCACCAAGGAAAAAGACGTGGACATGCGAGTCAGACCATCATAAATGACTTTGAGCGACATTCAGGCAAAGTTGAGGAAGTAGAAGCTGAATTGAAAGAATATGAAAATGAAGTTTTTGTTTAATAATGGAGACCCATGGGTTTATATTTGTAATGGGGAAAAATGCATTATTTTGGTTAGTTTATTTATGTGTAGTAAAAAATATATAATGTATTTTTTGTATAGTCAAGTATACAATTATATTTTTTTAGAATTTATTTTAGGTTAGGTATACAATTGTATAATTGATTTAAGTCATATCTTCAATTGTGAAAATAAGCACCAAACCTTTAGAATTTAAAATTTATGTGAGAGCCAACCTTACCCTTCAGTATTTGACCATTATGTACTGACTAGACATGGAAAGCAATTTATTCATGACCACTATAGTTGCATTTTCAAGGGATAATCCTAGTTCATTTTAGATATCTCCTAGAATCAAGTACCCAAAATGGAAATTGAAAAGAGTTCATTTGATGCAGCCAAAATTCACAACATATAAATTATAATTATTATTTAAAAATAAAGATAGAAAACTCAAAATACTTTCACAAATTCTCCTTTATTCCTCATTCCATTCTACCTTCGAAACTAAAAACAAACTTCATATTAAGTACAAATATGAAAATCACATTTTTTGGCAGTTTTTGACAAAATCCAAAAATTATCCTTTTTGAAAATTTTGAACTTTGTTAACTTGCCTTTTTTTGGTAATTTCTCATGCTTATCTTCATGGCCTATGAAAGTTGCCAATTATTCAAACTAATTAAAGTGGCATTAATTGTCAACTTACTAATCTAATTACATGTAAGAGTTTAAAATTAAATAGAATTTTTTATTTTTTATTTTTGAAAAATCACTAAAAGCTCAATTGGACTCCCAAACCAAAATTTATGACCTCTAGAAGTTCCTACATCATTCTTGTTGGGAAATATGTGCCTCAAACAATACAAGCTGAAGCTCCATTAGAGCCAAGTCGGTGTGACATCTTCATTTATGCAGCCGATAGCTAGCAATTGATTCATCATGTTTTGCACAAGTTGTTGTGACCTTGCAGGAGTCTTGCTGAATGGTTACTGTGAAGACTATCCCTGTGACAAGGAGTACTCGTTATGACCTCATAGCGCTCGGGAGACCTCTGGCCGACAGTCCATTCAATCATGAATCAGAGACTCATAGCGACTAGGGAAGTCTCAACTAATGGCGAATGTCTTCTAGATAGAAATTCATATATTGTCTTATTGTAACAAAGAGTCGGAGAAAACGTCTTATGAATGTTGAAGGTCTAACCCGTGAGAACATCTTGTGGGATCTTGATTATAACTCTTGGCTGACGAGATGAAGCTTTAGGGATAGAATCATAGAGCTCGATTAAAAGTCTTAGCGAGAGCTACATACCGCCGACATTGTTGTTTTTATGTTTGAGTCTTGAGAATTGTATATGGAAGTCGGTATGTTCTCTGTTGAAGAGCAATATCTTAGCGTGGTGAACACTTTAAGCGTAACCTTTATCTCGGAGAAACCTCTTATGCTCGGTATGTGCTTGTCGACTATCTTTTGGAGCTTCGATATGACTTTTATTGTCGCCGGTATACCTTTTGGTGACTCGCTATGGTCTCCTGGCGAATGTGATAGGTCTGGGCGACTACTTGGTGACTCGGTGTAACTCATGGAGCTCGATAGAATGTCTTAGCGATAACAGAGTCTCTTGGCGACATCGATATGAAGTCTATGTGGCATTGGCGAGACACTGTTAGTGTCTCACCAAGATGCCAGTACATTGTGAATTATGTTGACCGAGTAAGACCATCCTATGTGGAGTCTCGTGGATGAATCAGAGAAGATGAATTGGAACCGTTGGGAGTCTATTCGTTGCGACGGTTCTGTGAGGAAGCTCGATGGACATGGAACAACAAAGATATACTTTGTGATTGCAGATTGTGATTAGATGGTTCAATCAACAATGGAGTGTGAAGAGTTTGAACTGTATCAGTGTGAATTCAATTCTGTAAAGACTGTAAACAGAAAAGGTTCCTATGCAATATTGTTAATGGTGAATGTTGCTATAAATCAGACACCAGAAAGATAAGTCTGACAATTGTATGTAATCCTTATTACTGTAATACAAAGTGATTTCTCTTGGTGTGGTGGGTTTTTCTCCCGTAAGGGTTTTCCCACGTATATTTAGTGTTCTTGTGTGATTGTCAAACTTGTTTCTGTAATATGTTTCATGTGCATCTTAACTTGACTGTAATTGTAAATTTTAAAGTGTATCTGCATTCTTTCCTGAGGTATTGATGTTAGGAGAATTGTTTTTTTAGCATCTAATTTTCCTTTCAATTCTCCTCTGGTTGAAAAAACTCAGCTCGTATGAGTTGCTTTCATGAAACTTGTGTCACTTGTCCCAATCCAGCTTCTTCAATTTGCATTATGTAATCCATGTGTTATGTTCTTGTGCTAGTCCTTCCCTATGTACCGGATACTTGCTATTTTGACTTTGTCATGTGTACATTGCCTTTTTGTCCAAAATATTTGCAATCCTTTCCTTTCTGCTTGGAACATGTTATTTTCAATTCATTTATTTCTCACACTTCTTAACCTTCACCACTACCTTTCCTTTCATCTCTTCTCCTATTTGCATTTCATCTTTTTTTTTCAAAAAAGGTGCAATGCACCCATATTATTAAGGGTAAACGCTTTTGACCGGAGCTATGAACTAGGTTCAAGAAACCACAAGAAACTACCAAACCCACGAGCACAATGGCCAAACGATGGCACAAGGCCCGTGAACACTTTGGCCCAGCGAGGATTTGAATCTTGGTGGCCATCACTACAACAAAGGGACTTGACCACTGAACCATGCCCTTATCGGCAATTTGCATTTCATCTTTAATAAAACCAGAAAATTTAATTTTTTTACCTCTTTCTCCTCTATTGCCACAACATCCTCATCTTCATTTTTAGTTACACTTGCATTTTCCAAAACTATAGCATCCTCCAAAGGACACTCAATTGCTTCGGTTGGTACATGTTTTTCTTTATTTCCTTCTCTCGACATCACTAGTGCATAACAAAAACCTATCACCTTTCTTTCTTTAACAAGTTCTCTTAACAACATATTTTCAACAACATATAAATTATTATTATTATTAACAAAATAGGCACAAAAAACTCTAAATACTTCTACAAATTCTCCTTTACTCCTCATTCCATTCTACCTTCCAAATTGAAAATAAACTTTACTTTAAGACCAAATATGAAAATCACCTTTCTTGGCAATTTGAATAGCAAAATCCAAAAATTACTTTTTTTGGTAATTTTTAGCAAAATCCAAAAATTATCTTTTTTTGAAATTTTTTAGCAAAATCCGAAAATACATTTTTTTGGAAATTTTTAGCAACTTTCTTAACTTGTCTTTCTTTTGGTAATTTCTCATGCTTATCTTCATGGCCTATGAAAGTTTTCAATTATTTGAAACTAATTAAATTGAAATTAATTGTCAGCTTACTAATCTAATTACATGCAAGTGTTTGAAATTAAATAGAAAAACAAATTGAAAAAAACTTGAAAATTCACCAAAAACTCAATTGGACTCTTAGGTCAAAATTTATAACCTCTAGAAGTTCCTACATCATCATTCATCCTAGAAAGATTGGCAAGAACTGGGAAGATGATATATGTGAATTGGGGGAACCTTCCTTAGATGAAGGTAGTATCAACCCTATTAGGTAGGATTTTTCTTCATTTTTTACTCCATCAACAAGCAAGGAATAGAGAAAAATAATGAAATTGAGCCCTCGAGCAAGTATGAAAATGGAAGTTATTAAGAACAAAAATTTAGAAGAAGACAAATTTACCAATCACTCTTTGTTCCACGCTAAGGAGTGTGAGTTGTCCCCTCCTCTTTCAAATAATAAACAAACTAAATCAATTATGTATGAGGACAACTAGAAACTCTAAGAAATTAATTGACATAGGGGTGAAAGATAAAGGGGGGGAAGAATAGAAAGGAAACCTATTTTAGGGAGACAACAATTGTTGTACCTATAACAAGTCAAATTTTTTTGGACCTTTATGATGTGAATTCACTTATCAAGTTCCATATATGAAGGTGTAATATAGAAAAAGGGATCCTAGGCCCCTTATGCAAAGAATCTAGGATGAAAGGTGCATTTTTTAGAGTTATGTTAAGATGTAGATCAACAAGGTGTACAGATTGACTATCAACCATTAAGGTGAGCCAATCAAACATGGATCTACATCTAATTGAGGAAAGGCATGGATTGGAAACGATTTGGTATGATTAATCTAATGATCTTATATTCCCTAATATGAAAAATGTAAGATCTTGACAACTAGGTATGTCTTGGCGGGATCATGATGGGCCAAAGTGGCAATATGATGGGTATGTGTAGAGGGTATGTGGTGACTTTTTATTACCCAAAATTGATGGGAAATGAAAGGGTTTTTAAAGGAGATTCTTAGATTTCCACTAGGTATAAATTATGCTTTACTTTGAATTTAATAAATAATTATTATTATTTTCTATGAATTACGACTAAGGAGTCACGATCAATAGGCTGGTAGAAAACATCTAGTTTGCTTTCAAATGGTATCACATTTTTAATTGAGAAACATCGTCACATTCTATGCTTTGTATACTATACAAGTTAAAGAGAAAAAATGAATTTCATGATGTATTGACCAAGTTAATTGGTCGGACATATGAGTTTTTTATTTTTTAAAAGTTGTAATAAAAAATTCATAATTAATTATTTATTTGGAAAAAAATTACAAAAAATATGCATCACATGGGGACATGAGTCCTCTACTTATATCTAAAATATTATAAAAAAATATTATCATTTTATTGTGGTTAGAGTGGTCAAATAGACACCTACTTCTTATTTTCCCCTAAAATTTAAATACTATTGCATTGAAATTTCAAATTTTCACCAAATAGATTTTTTTAAAAAGAAATAAACTTAGTAGTTTAGAAAATACATTCAATTTTCTATATAGATTCTATTCTTACATATTTTTAAAATAATATAGATAACATTCAAATTTTTTATGTCAGAACATAACTTTCTGATTTTCTAAATTTTTGCCACTTGGGGCCTATTTTTTCCATGATGATCTGCACATACCCAACTAGCAAACTGAAATAGTCAAGTTCTGGTAGATTTGGAAAGTGCAGACTAATGTGTAATTACCCAAAAAATTATTCTAGTTGTGCTTACAAGTATTGGGTCACCCAATGGCTATCAAGAGCTTTTGTTAAGGTTTCTTGTTCAAAATTTTGGGTCCTCTGATGTTAGATCTGAGCTTCAGATTCCCGCCTACAAGTCTATTGCAACACTATCGAATATTTATGTAGCTAATTTTTTGTGGTTTGACAACTTTGATGACAAAAAATGCAACAATGGAAAATTTTCCTTCAATCATTCTTTGATCACTTCCAAACTTGTAACCTACACATTCAAAGAGAGAAATTTTTGTGCCATATAGGGGCTTGCCTCAGTCAAACCCCGTATAAGTGTTTCCACTTCCACAATGGCAATGGAAATGATAAACAAATAATGGAAATGAAGGAAATAATGAATGAACACAATTCTGCAACTCACCACCCTTCAATGGCTTCCTTGAAGGACTGAAGTCATGTACATCCCTTCAAGGATCTTAGATTTTTCCTTGAAGGACTAAACTCATATACATCACTCATGGAATACATGGCTCCATTGGCAAGCAAGTTGTATAATGCTAGGTGGTCATTTTAAAAGTTGTTCATGAATCACACAATATCAAAGTCTGATATTTTCTAGGTGAATCACAAACTGGGAGACACATGAGCTAGTGAAGTCTGATATTCACTAGGTGAGCCCCCAAGATAAGGTAAAGTGAGAGAGACACACTAGGTCTACAACACCCATAACAAGGTAGCAAAAATGGGAAACACACACTAGCTCTACAAGGTGTGCCCACAACAACCATACCAAGAGTTATACTCCCTTATAACCTTGATAAGGTGCCACAAGATGCTATGCTAATGCTACACCATGTTCAGCCCCTATGAACAAAGTGAAGAAAAATATGCTACACATGGTTGGCAAGCTATATTATGCCAGGCTCCATGAAATAAAAAGGTTTGCACATGGCTAGCAATCTATATTATGCTAGGTTCCATGAATATGTCAAGGTTTAACATAATGAGGGACAAATATGATAAGGTTTTAAAAGCTCAAGGGATGTTGTAATAACATCACCACAAAAGGTAACAATCAAAGGTGTTTTCTTAATACATAAATGTCACACCTTAGGGAACATCATACATGATATCACCACCAAGAGAGGACTATTCGAAGAATAAAAGATCATTCCTTAGGGCATACCAACCATAGAATTACCACTAAGGGGAACATCATATTCTCATAAAGGTCACACTCTTATGGGACATCAAGTCCTAGAATATCATCACAAAGGAGAAACATCATATGGATTAAGAAGGCCACACTTTGGTTGAAAAGGTCACACTTCCTTGGAGATGTATGCTATCATCACTAAGAAGGGATAATTTCTTATGTAAACAATGAGTCGTGCACTATATTCCCCCCCCCCTTAAAATGTTAGTGTGTTTACTACACTAACATTTTAAGGAGATACAAAGGGATCCCTTGCTAGAAGGAATGCACCTAGGGCAAGGTTACCAACCCCTTTCCCCCCAAGCGTAGGGAGAAAGGTGAGCCCAGATGGATGAGGATATGATACTCCTTGCAAAATGAAATATGATGGCATAAAGCTAAGTTTATACCCCCATACGTGGTAGTGAATATGTTATGATAGTAAAAGTATTATATGACAAGGAGCTACAACTAATGCTATTGATTATGATGAATAGGTGAAGTATCATTCAAACCCAAAAATTCCCCTAGGGACTCATCATTTTGAAACATATCCAATGACATATTTCCACATGTATTGTCTATCAGTTTAGGATGTCTTAGGAAAATCTTTCATGAGGACATTAATACTAAGTGAAGGTTGTTTTGATGATTTTGTTTCTTTCAAAGGACAATAAACAAGACCTCTTGTTGTTTCTTGCATGGTAGGCTCTATAAGGACATGGATACCTTGTTCTTTCACTCCACATGTCATTTTCCATTATAGCCAAATTGTTTCAAGAGTTGGTACCCTCTTCCATAATTTTTTTCCATTTCTTTCGAGGAAGACCTAGTTTTTCATAGTCACTTTCATCATATGTGGTGGTATAATTTTTGTTTTCTTTCTTGCTACTAGAAGTTGTGAACTCTTGTGTCTTGGATGTTTCAATTTCAGATTGTGTTGATATCACCACAGTTTCTTTCTCTTTTTCCTTTAGTTTTTTTTAATGTTGTATTCCCCCATGAAAGTAGGTGTGAAATCTAATGGTCCTCAATCATCATCCAACTACTTTTTCACGAATGGAAATTTCTCATATCTATCCTCAACTTGTAAAGGATCTACTTTTGTAGTTGGTGTCAATGTTCTAAGAGAATCCTTTATTTCTATTTTAGTTTGTAAACACTATTTATATTTAAGGTTATCTTTTATTATGTAAACCTTGTTGTTGTAAGTGTATTTTAGCATACGGTGTAGCATTGAAGGCACTACATTCATTTCATGAATTCATGGTCTACTCAAGAAAAGATTATATGAAATATCCTAAGGTGTGACATGGATAGGAGTTTGTAAAGTAACATATTCAACTTTTCACAAGTAATGTTATCACACCCAACAGTTGTCTTCCCACATTGTCAAAACCATGAATAGACAAATCAGTTGGTTGGATTTTAGTCTTGTCTACCCCAATTTTATCCAAAATATTTATATTACAAACATTGAGCCTTGAACTATTTCCAACAAGGGTACACCTAATCCTAGCCTTGTTAATAACAACCAATATCATCAAAGCATCATTTATTTTGTGTGTTTCTAGAGGGGGTAACTCACTTTGATGAAAGACAATGCCAAAATTAGGTTGATTCATATTCTCAATCAAAACTGACACATTATTTGGTTGTGCACTAGGACCTGGATTAAAAAAATTGAAAATCCTTTTGAAGCATGGTGAGCAAGTGATGTTTGAATCAAATCCCACAAGGATATCTTAGCAAGAGTGTTACAAAGTTTCTCAACAAGATCAAATTTATTAGCACTATGTTGTAGAATGTTAGGTGCATGTGGGAGATATGGTTGAGGAAAGGGAATGGAATGTTCATGTTTTCTTTGGCTGCTTATTGTTCCTAGTGTTATATGTTTGAGCTATAGTAAGATAACTTAGTTGATTTGAAACATGATCACTAGTGAGTTGTTTTACAAAGTTTAAGATTGCACCTAGAGGTTTAGGAGGTCCTATAATGAGATGTTACTTAGGAGGTCCAATACTTAGATGACTTTTAGGAGTTACAATAATTAGAAATCTTAGGATATCCACTAATCAAAGGAGATCTAATAGCTAATTGTGTTTGCATAACCTAAACTCTGGACTTAACTTATTGTTGATGGTCTTCTATCGAGGGGGGATCTAATTTTACCTTAGCATATTCATCTAAGGAAGGCCTCTTACTATATTTTGAAATAAATGTATCAATGATTGCATCTTCTTGTCCAACAATATCTCCCCAAGTGGGAGAAGCATTGGAAGAGGGACAAACAATATTCTTAATGATTGGACCTTCTAACACCAAGATACCTTCGTCACAAGTAGGAGGGGTATCGGGAGAAGGAAAAATATGATTTTCATTATTTTATGTGATTGCATTCTCTTTTCCAACAATATCAAGTCCCAAGTAAGATGGGTAGGGGGAAACAAACAAACATGATTCTCATGATGCTCAATGATTGTATCTTCTAACTCCAAGATACTTTCTTCACTCATAGGAGAGATATAGGGAGACAAACAAACATGATTATCAATGATTGTATTATCTTTCATCTCACACATTGGAGGTATAGTGGGAGAGAGATTAGACAAATAAACAAAGATGGGAAATTAACTCATTTTTATATGCTTGTAACAAAAGTTCCTTAAAATATTCAACAAGATTTGACAATAGAATATAAACTATGAGAACACCAGATTTTTGCAATGAGAACATGATGTAAACAATTGGCCTGAAGATCTAAAGAAATTAAGCACTAAAAAGAAATAATTTAAAAAAAAAAATTGCAACAAATTGGGAAAAAATACAAGTTTCTTTAACATGCAATAACAGTTTTCTAGAATTTCAAATCAAATAGTTGCAAGAAGAAATAGACTGATAATGCAGAGAGCAAAAATTGTGTAGAGTTTTCCTAAGACACCCCTAGTAGGACAGGGATGCCTAGGGACATTTGAGTCCCTAACAAGGGTTCAAAAAATTGAAAAATTATTTTTTTATGTTTCTATTTAATATTGCCATTTTTGTTTGCAAACAAGTTATTAAGTGACTGTTTTTCATGTTTTTTGTCAATTTAAGACAAAGTGTGCAAAAATGTTGAAAATATTTTTACAATGTTGATTGTATAATTTCTAGATTTAATGATGCAACAATTAACTTATTCTAGGATACAAAATGTTGAAAATGATGATTTGATATAAATTTGAAACAAAACAATGTAATGTTTTTTCAATTTGAGACAATGTGATTGAAATGCATATATGCAATAATAAAGAATAATTTTGAATGCAATTTTAAGATCTAATATGCAATACTTGACTAATTTGAAGATGCAAAATTCTAAGAATGATGATTTGATACAATTTTGAAACAAAACTATGCAATTTTTTTCACTTTTTTTCAAGACCTAAATGAAATATACAAGTTAAATGCACTAAACAATTTGAAGCTTTAACAACCTAATGAATGCAAATCGGATCTAAAGATGATTGAAACAAACCCTAATTCAACTTATGATACAATGTAAATGCATTTTTCTTTTGCTTTTTTATGACCTTTTAAGATGCAAAATGAAACCCTAAATAAAAGATGCAAAATGATGCAATGCAAGCCTTAGTAGATCTAGAAAATGCAAACTGATGTGTACCTATCTAGAAAATTGGTCTAGTTGTACATAAAAGGATTGGGTCACAATGGTTATTGAGTCTTTATTACAGTATATTTCTCAACTTTTTGGGTCCTCACGATGTCGGATCTAAGCTTCAGATTCACACTTATAAATATGTTAGAATTTTGTCGGATATTTATGTAACTAATTTTTTGTGGCTTGACAACTTTGATGACAACAAATGCAACAATGGAAAATTTACCTTCAATCCTTCTTCAATCCTCTCCAAACCTAAAACCTACACATTCAAAGAGGGAGTACGTGTTGTGCCATATAGGGGCCTTCCTCAGTCAAACCCCATACATGTAAGTGCTTCCACTTCCACAATGGCAATGCCAGCGATAAACCAATAATGAAAAGGAAGGAAATGATGAATGAACACAATGTTGCAACTCAACACCCTTCAATGGCTTCCTTGAAGGACTAAATTCATGCACATCAATTTAAGGATCTTGGATTTTTCTTGATAGATTTTCTTGAATGCTTGAATGCTTGGAGACCTACAACAATGTTAGCCTTCACAAAACAATAACATGAACACACATAGAATTTGACATGATGTTGGACCTTGAATTTTTGTAATAAACTTTGATAATACTACTCTTGACTTGCTCACTAGTTCTCTTTGATCATAAGTTTTCCCATAGATTTCCTAGATTGCTCTTGTTCGATTTCAAATGATGAAATAACTACATATTTATAGATGTTTATCCAATTTCCTGAAAATTAGATTCCAAAATCCAACACTTAAGATTTGAATTTTGGATGTTGAAATGCCACCAACAACATATTTGAATTTGGGTCCTTGCTAAGAAAGGGGACTCAATCGCCCATGGGTGACTGGGTCCTAGCCTAAATTTATAGGAAACTCAAAGTCGGGTACAATTTAATGATTGGATGCATTTTTTAATGCTTGTCCTTCTTTAGAAAATGGTAAAAATTAGGCTTTTGAATGCATAATTTAGAAAATTAAGAGCTTAATTAAGTCAAATAAATTAAAAGGGGACAAAACATAACATGAAAATGCTAAGGTATACAACTTTCTATGCTATAGAAGGTAACTCCATATGGATTTATAAGTGGGTTCTATGTTTTTTACATATATAAATTATTCTTCAAAATGTGCTTTATTTAGATCCTCTTGTTGTCATTTTGTTGTTACTTTAGGGTATATTTTTGTTGGTTAAAGCCTTGGTGTTGGAAAACTCTTATATCAATTCATGTTTGAAGTGTCTTTTTTTACTAATGAGCTTCAATGGTAAATTGATGTCCATCATTATAGAATGGTTTAGGCCCTTTCAAAATGTCTCATTTACGACCTAATCTAAAAATCATAACATTTTTCCTCTATCTTTATACAAGGCATCCACTACTTGTTTTCTTGTTATTTTTAGTCTTTTTCTAAGAAATCAACTCACTATACTTATAGGGTTTGACACAATGGAGAAATTATACCTGTCGCATGCAAACTCTTGACCACACAACCAATTTTTCATGCAAAGGCATGCATAAAAATTCACAATAGATTAAAAGTGAATATTTACAAATTTATAAAGAATGCATCTACTCAAATAGAATAGATCTAAACTTGCATAGGCTAGATTTTTAGGTCCATTATCAATCTTATATTTGTATAAGTAACTCATAACATTTGATAAGTAGTGACATATTTTAAAGAATTTTTCTGAGCTTCACTAAACTTCTTGTACCTTGATCTTCACAACATATCTACATAAAATTTCCAACTATCATTGTAATTCATTTCCAAAGTGCATGTATTTTAGTATATTTATCATTCATATCTATTTAATCTAAGGGAGATTTTGAATTCATCTGTTTATTATTTATTTACCATATATTTATGTAAAAGAGAGTGTATTCTCCCTTTAATTTTGGTGAACTCATCCTCCCTTTTCCTTTTTAAAGTTTGTATTTTATTTATTTTTATTGTTGAATTTTCTAATATGAGGTTAACTTCATTTCTAAAACTTTCTATTCACAACTACTCTTGATATATCATTATCTTTCTAAGGCTTGTTTATGAGAAGAGCTAGTCGCAACCATAATTTACCTTTGAGATGAAGTTCAAACTTGACCCCCATATGGATTCTTAATCTATTTATCAATAAATTCTTGTTGAGGCTAGTTATAATGAGCAATTTGATTTTGATCATGCTACATATTTAGATATACAAGATCCATCTATTGCTAGATAAATACTTTGTAAAAATATTGATAATACCAATTATCTTTCACAACTAGCAACACCTCTCCATATAATTTATTACATGATTCATTATTTAGTATTGAGATTCCTCATGTCATTAATAATATAATGCATCCTAACAACTGGAAAACTGAAATAGTCAAGTTTTTATAGATCTGGAAAGTGCAAGTCTTGATGTGTACCTACCTAGAAAAAATAGTTTGGTTGTGCCTACAAGGATTGGGTCACCCAATGGCTATTTAGTTTTGTTAAGGCGTCTTGATCAACTTTTGGGGTCCTTTGATGTTGGATCTAAGCTTCAAATTTATACCTACAAATTTGTCGCAACACTATTGGATATTTTTGTAACTAATTTTTTATGGCTCGACAACTTTGATGACAACAAATGCAACAATGAAAAATTTACCTTCAATCCTTCTTTGATCCCTTATAAACCTATAACTTGCACATTCAAAGATGGGCTAAGTGCACAAAGTTGAGTCCACAAAATGTGGAATTTTTTTCCTTAGCCAAAAAAATGAAATCAACATTGCAGAAATGAGATCCTGATTTTTAAAAATGGGATCCTTTTTAGCTTCAGAATCACGAGCCTAAATGTCAAACAGGATCCGGATTTTTAAAAATCAGGATCTTGTTTGTTAAAGGGTCCCAAACTGATAGGAATGAAACAAGATCCCAATTAGTACAAAGCGGGATCCCAATTTATAAAAATCGGGATCTCATTTTGTAATACTTGAGATCCTGTTTTGTAATGGTATTTATTTTTTAAAAATGAACAAAACTTCATTTTCTTTGCACACAGGATCTCGATTTGGTGGGTGACAATAACTGCAAAACTAGCCTCCAGGTATGCCTCCACCCCCCACATTTTTGTGTTTTTGCATTTTTTATTGAAATTGTTAATAGAAGAATCGATTTTAGCATTTTTTTAATTTATTTGACATTTAAAGCATTTTATTTCCTGTAACATTAGAAATGAGGAATTGTAGAAATAGATCAAAAAAAGAAAGGAAAGTTGAATAGAAAGGAAAAAATGAACCTTGAATTGTATTTTAGAAACAAAATTTAGCTTTTGAAACCTAAATTCTTCAATCAAACCAAAAATAATTGCATTTGAAAACCCTAGTTGAAAGGAAACCAAAAAAATGCATTTCAAAACCCTAGAAATTGAAATGAAATAAAAAAATTGCATTTGGAAACCCTAATCAAGCTTTTTGAAACCTTGAATTCAAATCAAACAAAAAAATTGGATTTGAAAACCCTAGTTTGAAATGAAACAAAAAATTGCATTAAAACCCTAATTGCTTAGATTGAAACCCTAAATTGAATTGAAACAAAAAAAATTGCTTAAACCCTAAATTGAAATCGAACAAATAATTTTGATTTTGAAAACCCTAATTTTGAGCTCAAGAAAATTCATTTGCATTGGTTAAATGTTTTAAATTTCATTTGCATTGTATGGACAAAACAATATGTTAAACTTTACTTTCAATGTAAAATTATAATTAGATTAGAAAACAATATGTTAAAGAATAGTTACAATTCATAAATTTTATCAATGTTTGTTTACAAATTTAGTTAGTAAATTCCTAAATCCAAGTGTACAATCCATTTCCAATTGTCACTTAATTAGATAATATTCAACATTCATTTATATTTTATGTTTTTATCTCTCTTAGTCATGCCTTGTATTCATTTCTTGTTTGCATGTGTTGTTTGTTTTCTTTTGACAATATTAACCCTCATTCTAGTCAATTACTTGTTAATTAGGTTTCTAGTTTAGTCTAAAATCTCAATTTGCACGAGTTACCTAAACACTAAAAGAATCTAAATATTTTTCTTTTCTTTCTTTTAGGTTCTTTCAATTCCAAACAATCCAAAATAAAATACTTGATTCAACATTTAAAACTAATTTTATATTATACATTTTATATCATAAAATTCATTTAAATGGGAAATATTAATGAAAAAAGTTAAATAAAATAATCTTATATTCAATTAAAAAGATATCCAGTTAAAATATACATCAAACTCAATCTTAATAATACATAATTATATGTTTCTATTATGGAAATAGTCAATCTATTCATAAAATAAAAAATATTCATAAACTAGGCACTAACTTGCAAGTCCATTATTCCAAGGGCCACCCAAACTTCACCCTAAGTTCCCTAAACCATAAACCCTAAACTCTACAATCTAAACCCTTAACACTAAAGCATTCATTTTGTCCTAGGACCTTAAAATGAAATTTGGTTGCATTAGGTAACTCCACCAAATTTTATTCCCTTAAGCCATGTCATTTTGTCATAGGACCTTACTACATAGATCCCCTTAAGCCATCCTATTACCCTAAACTCGAAAACCTAAACCCTAAAGCCATATTTTTTTCCTAGGCCCTTAATGAAATTTGGTTGCCTTGAGCAATGTCACCAAATTTTATTCACTTGAGCCATTTCATTTTGTCCTAGGACCTCACTAGACATAGATCCCCTTGAGCCATCCTATCACCCTAAATCGTAAATCAATGTCTTAAGGGGTCCTAATATGACATTTCTTCTTAAGGGGATCAAAGAAGTTCTCAAAATTTGGTGAAGTTTCCCAAGGAAACCAAATTTAACAATAATAAGATTGTGCAAGATTATAATATGAATGAGATTTCATGATCTAGGTTGGTCATTTGAAACAAGAGCTATCTCAATCAACTATTCCACAAGAAAATGTTCTTCACTAACTTGAAAGTCCATTATATTCCAAGGTACACCAAAACTTCAACCCTAAGTTCCCTAAACCCTAAACCCTAAACTCTAAAATCTAAACCCTAAACACTAAAGCATTCATTTTGTCCTAGGACCTTAAAATGAAATTTGGTTGCCATAGGAAACTCAACCAAATTTTATTCCCTTAAGACATGTAATTTTTTCATAGGACCTTACTAAATAGATCCCCTTAAGCTATCCTATTACCCTAAACCCTAAAATATAAAGTCTAAACACTAAACCTTAAAGCCATCATTTTTCTTAGGCTCTTAATGAAATTTGGTTGCCTTGGGAAACTTCACCAAATTTTATTCACTTGGGCCATGTCAATTTGTCCTAGGACCTCACTAGACATAGATCCCCTTAAGCCATCCTATCACCCTAAACCATAAATCGATGTCTTAAGGGGTCCTAATATGACATTTCTTAAGGGGATCAAATAAGTTCTCAAAATTTGGTGAAGTTGCCCAAGGAAACCAAATTTAACAATAATAAGATCATGCAAGATTATAATATGAATGAGATAAATCATGATATATGTTGATCAATTTATAGTTTCGGGTGATAGGATGGCTTAATGGGATCTATGTCTAGTAAGTTCCTAGGACAAATTGACATGACTCAAGTGAATAAAATTTGGTGAAGTTTCCTAGGACCTTAATGAAATTTGGTTGCCTTAGGCATCTTCACCAAATTTTATTCACTTAAGCCATGTCATTTTGTACTAGGACCTTACTACATAGATCCCCTTAAGTCATACTTTAGGATATCTTAAGGTGCCCTAATATGGCATTTCTCAAGGGGATCAAATAAGTTCTCAAAATTTGGTGAAGTTACCCAAGGCAACCAAATTTAACAATAATAAGATCATGCAAGATTATAATATGAAGGAGATTTCATGATCTAGGTTGATCAATTTATGGTTTAGGGTTCAATAGGATGGCTTAAGGGGATCTATGTCTAGTAAGTTCCTAGGACAAAATGACATGGCTCAAGTGAATAAAATTTGGTGAAGTTGCCTCAGACCTTAATAAAATTTGGTTGCCTTGGGCATCTTCACCAAATTTTATTCACTTAAAATCCATGTCATTTTGTACTAGGACCTTACTACAAAGATCCCCTTAAGCCATCCTATTACCCTGAAACCTAAATCTTAAACTCTAAACCATAAACCCTATATAGCATTCATAAATTGTACTATATTAATAGTTAATTGTTTTTTCATTCAAGTAACATGCCTTAGACATAAATGAGGCTTACATATTTTATAATTTGTATTAAATTAGGCCATTTATATTGAATGGTTTAAGGGTATTTCCTAAGCATGTATCTTACATTTTGAAATTACAAATCTAATGCAAGTTCACTCATATCTTAGAGATCACATGGATCAATTCAATAATACTCGCAATCCAACTCCACGCCATCCATCTCCACCACCTTCACCTCCACCTCCACCCACTCCACCTCATAACCCCCCACCTCCACCACCTGAAATTGATGGTGCTTGTTTGCAACCACAAATCAATGCTAATGTTAGAACCATCCAAGATCAAATCAACATTATTCAAAATGAAGAATTTGTCACGCCACCTATGAGGATGTTTGCATCTAGGATGCAAACCATTGTTGATTTTGTTAAGGCTATGGATGGGATCTTAGACGAGCATCAACAATGGCTAGAGGGTGATCCCACAATAGTGGTTTACAATTTTTGGTTTATAAATTTTTTAAACTAAATATTCACTTTCAGACACCTATAGCGACTAAACTGTGAGGAATTTGAAGATGATGAAAACTAGAGTTTCGTGACATTTTGTTTGTAGATTATAAATATATTTTTCTCAATTTTTTTGGAATCAGATTGCACTTCCTTTTCCATCTCCCTCAAAAACTAGTTTTTTTCAAAAAACAACATTTTTAAAAAGCAACACTCACCATATAATGCATAACTTTTTTTCCATGAAGGATAAAATTCTAATTCTTTCAAATTTATATTTGTAACTCCAATATCTAGTGCTTCCACTTGGTTAGATAGTTTTTATTGAATATTTTTTCATTAATCAAGTTTTAAAGTCAAACCAATTATAATTCAGACATAGCATGACCGTATAACATGTGTAACTTTTTTTGTATGTATCAAAATTCAATATTTTTTTGTTGGATCAAGGACTTCAATATCTAGTGCACTCATATTTTTCAAAACAAAAGAATGATAATATTTTATTTTTCCACGTGCAAAACATAGAGCTTGATTTTCGGTGAAAAACCTACATTCACAAGAAATAAAAAATAAATATAATAGTCAAATTAAATTTAATTAAAATAATACTTTTTTGGAAGCTTATAATAAGGACTACATACTTAAAAAAATAAAAAAATTAAATGAATTCATTTGATCTCCCAAAAGGTAAATCAAAAGTGGTTTTAAACAACATTTTGATAGGTGTAAAGGAGACTCCGTTATAGTTATGGTTTAAAAATAGCGGGGTTTTATCCAAGGGGGCTTGGTATAAGCTGGTTTGATCAAACCCTCTTCAATTGCAATCCTTTAAATGGAACTTTTCAAGGCTAAAATAATTATATTTTCTAAAAATATGTGATTTCAGCAAAAGTTAGAATCTTCCAGAAAGTGTAAACCACTATTGTGCCAACACCTTAGAGGAGAGGAGAACTTCCGATTCTGAAAAGGAAAACACAAAGAAATCAAGAGATGCAGTAGAGAGCCACAATAGTTTCTAAATTATGACAATGATCTTATAACTTTATGAATTTATGAATTTGGTTCGATGGATATTTTGTGTGATGAATTTATAAATTTGGTTGGATGGATATTTTTAGTGATGTGAATTTATGATTTTGGTTCCAGATGGATATTTTTAGTGAAATGAATTTATGAATTTGGTGGAATTTATGAGCTTATAATGATGAATTTATAATAGTATATATTTTATAACTATCTATTAGATCATGATTTCTCCTGTTGGAAAAATGTAATATAGATGTGTGTGTGTGTGTTAGACATAAAATGAGCTTTTTGTGAATGTTTCAAGTTTATTTTTTAATATGTACTTGTATTAAAATTGCATAGTTCTAGATCTTAAATTTTGAAATTTGTATGTATGTACATAGTTTAGTTGAATGATGTATGCATGCAAATTATGCATCATATTTTTTATTTTAAATGTATGCACATGTTAAATTTTGAATTTTGTATGCACATGCTCAAGTTCAATCAATGTATATGTATGTGTACATGTATATACAATGTGCACATCCTATTTAAACAAATTTAATTTTGCAAGTTTGTATGCTAATTTTGTATAATTTAATGTAGGTACACTTATATTTGAGATCATGGATCAATTTAACATCGATGATATCCTCAATCTAGAACCTTAGCTACCTCCACCTCCCCCTCTAGAACTTGTTGCATCTAATGAGGCTCGCTTGCGAGCACGTATAAATGATCAGGTTGCATCCATCCAGAATCAAATCAATGCTATGCAGAGTCAAGCATTGATTCCTCCTCAAGTTAGATGTTTTGCATCTGTGATGCAAAACATTGTGGATGCCATCAGGACCATTGATTCTGATCTTTATAGGATTCAATGAGAGAGAGAGAGAGAGAGCGGATGAGACAATTTTATGCAAATGGTCTCTCGTATAGACAAATTTTAGACCTTAAAATAACAAAAGCCCACCTAGCCCCATACTTTCTCGATGTTGTCACTAAGCAACCCATTCCTGCCAATAAATCTAGAATATCCATGAGGTGGTGTGTGCATCCCCAGATGAGTGCCCAATTATTTTGATTTTAACTCATTTCAGGGTGTTGGTGGTGGCATGCAACAACAGAAGTTAGGAGAAAAGGTTGATCCCCAACACCCCATGCATGCACATCCCCTTGTTGTTGCTCCTTGTCCTCCCATTCTTGCACATGTGCATCAGCTTGTGGTGGTCTTCACATTAGGATCCCTTAGTACACTTGTCGAAGACCTTGATCAACATGCTTTTGTGATAGCGAGTAGGGTGCATAGAGATGATGATGATGATGGAGGAGTGTATTATGGATTTGGTCTGAGTACCACTCCAAGAGTGTCAAGGGCCTCACATGCATGTACTAGTTGGGCCACCAATTATGTTATGGACCCAATCAAGCCACACCTAGTTCGAGTGGTCGGACATCAAGACTCTGGTGGTTTATCTGGTCGCCTAAGTTCATTTGTAGAATTTCTTACAATAGACCATCACCCTGAGGACACTACGACACAGGTATAAATATGCATCTACATGTTGATTTTATAAGAATTTTATTGAATGTACATATATCAAAGAAAATTTTGCAATACATTTTAACAATCAAACTATTTGGTGTATAGATGACACTAACGATGGGGCAATCATCTACTCTACGAGTACATACATTGACACTATTCCTTTTCGGCCACCCTTTTGGGGTATTTTGATTTCAATTTTCTAAATTATTTATGAAATGATTTTTAACTTGAGTTTTAAATTTATAATTGAATCATGAACATATATTTAAAATATTTATATGTTGGTTTAGGGGAGTCAATCAACTTCCACGTCGATTCCACCTGAGGGGTTGTCGAGCACTCCTCCACTATCAGGTGTCATAGATCAGGGGTAGGTACATTTATATTGTAATTGTTTAACTTACATTAGTATAGTTACAATTATGAATTTTGAATTCACTATATATCAAATGTTCATGCACACTTGTAAATATTATAAGCATTAAAAATGTTTACATGTATGTGTAGGTTGATACAACAATGAGAATGGGCTTTAGGAAAATCTTAGATGTTGCAGCTACTCATGAGGCCTCTGATTTCTAGGTTGTTTAAAAAAAATTCTACACAAAATGTGCAAACTTGAATATATATATTTTAACCTTGAATATATATATATATATATTATGGCTTGAAAACTTTGATAACAACACATCCAACAATGAAAAAATTACCTTCAATCCTTCTTTGATCCCTTATAAACCTATAACTTGAACATTCAAAGGTCCAGAGAAAGTGGTGTGCCATATAGGGGCTTGCCTCAGTCAAACCTTGTGTAAGTGTTTCCACCTCCACAATGGCAATGCCAATGATAAATCGATAATGCAAAGGAAGGAAATAATAAATGAACACAATGCTACAACTCATCACCCTTCAATGGCTTCCTTGAAGGACTGAAGTCATGCACATCACTTCAACGATCTTGTATTTCTTGGAGACAGGTCTACAACAATGTTAGCCTTCACATAACAATAACATGAACACACATAGAATTTGACATGATGTTGGATCTTGAATTTTTGTAATAAAATCTAATAATGTTGCTCTTGACTTGCTCACTAGTTCTCTTTAATTATAATTTTTCCCATATATTTCCTAGATTTCTCTTGTTAGATTTCAAATGATGAAATAACTAGGTATTTATAAGTGTTTATCCAATTTCTCAAAAATTATATTCCAAAATCTAGCACTTCATATTTGAATTTTGGATGTTAAAATGCTGCAAAAACCATATTTAAATTTGGGTCTTGGCTAAGAAAGAGGACTCATTTTCCCATGGGCAATTGGGTCTTCACCCAAACTTCTAGGACACTCAAATTTGGAGATAATTTAATGATTGGATGCATGTTTTAATGCTTGTCCTTCTTCATAAAATGATAAAAAATAGGCTTTGTAATACATAATTTGGAAAATTAGGAGCTTAATTAAGTCCAATAAATTAGGAGGACAAAACATAATGTTAAATTGTTAAGGTATACAATTTTCTACACTACATTAAGCCCCCACTTTAATGAGAGTATGAACTTATGCTAAGACTCACACTAAAGTAGAAAAATATGTCAAGAGGAGTCTGTTTGTCCAAATTTTGAAGGGATGGGATGAAAAAGGATCAAGGGGTGTTGAGAAAGCCCCCAAGATCCAACATCCAATGGAAAACCAACATAAGCACAAAGGAACACACACATGTATGATATGAAGCAAAACAAGATACACAAACATACATGTAAAAAAACATGAAGCATACATAATGAAGACACATGACATGACATATGGATAGTGATGGAATGAAGAAAAACATGGTTTAAACACAATTCAAACATGAAAAAGATACATGAAAAATGCACAATAAAACATGAGGTTTGTACTAAAATATTTGAATTAGTAAGGCAAAGAAACCTCACTCTTAAATTGTCTCAAATACTAAACATCATCCATTAAATAAATGAATGCTCCCATGATGACTGAAGTCATACACATCACTCATGGAACACATGGCTCCACTAGAAAGCAAGTTGTATTATGCTAGTTGGTCATGTTAAAAGGCGTTCATGATTCACATAATAGAAAATTCTGATCTTTTCTAGGTGAATCACAAACTAGAAGACAAATGAGCTAGTGAAGTATGATATTCACTAGGTGAGACCCAAAGACAAGGTAAAATGATAGACACACACAAGGTCTACAAGGTGTTCCCACAACACCCATACCAACTTATTCTCCCTGATAATCTTGATAAGGTTCCACAAGATGCTATGATAACACTACACTAAGTTCAGCCCTTGTGAAAAAAGTGCAACAACATAAGCTACACATGGTTGACAAGTTGTATTATGCTAAGTTCCATGAAATAAAATGGTTCGCACATGGCTATCAAGTTGTATTATGCTAGGTTCCATGAATATGACAAGGTTTAACATCACAAGGGACAAATATGATAAGGTCTTAAAATCTCAAGGGATGTTGTTTAAAAACTGTTATCACTCAATATTGTGCCCTTGCTAAGTTGCAAAACTTAGCTTATTGGTGAAACATGGGCACTTTTCCAAGTTGTGGGTCACCTAAATGGAAAAGAATCTCCATAGTGATATGGAACTATTTGGTTCTATCACCTAAACTAAACTACCAATTGCTTCTTACAAAGGAAAGAGATAGGAATGACATGAAAATGAAAACCTACGATTCTAAGGTGATACACCAAATGATTGTAACTTGTACTGTTGTTCTAGCACACATTTTCCCAAATTCCCAACTAATATTCACACAACCCAACTATTTAACATGCTCATGCATAATTATTTCATAAGAAAGTTGAAATGTTTACAATTTTTTAGAAGGAAACTAGGTATGTTTTCACAAATAAACAATATAAACCTTAATAACATAACTTATGACCTGTATGAGACATGTTCTTCTTCCTAAAGGTGTTGCAATGAGACAATATATTAAAGGATTTGCACATAAAAATCATAGAAATATATATCGATCACTCATATACACACAATAAAACAAGTATTGAGAAGGCAATATCATTAAATTTTATTGAGAAAAGTGTCCTTACAGCTATATACAAGCCTAATAATGAGCTTCTTTTGGTGCTTAAGTGCTAGAAAGAAATTTGAAACAAGTTACAATACAATAGTTGAGAATAGATAGAACTCAATTTCTAAGTTACATTACATCATATGACCTGAAAGAACCTTTTACAAGTTACAATGCTTTGCTAAAAATGCAAGAACTATTTACAAAATGATACAAAAGCCTCCTTATAGAATATCCTACATTGGAGAAAAGATAGGATAGACTTTAAAGACTATTAAATGCCCCATTCCTCTAAGTTGAATGTTGTTTGTAACTTTCTGAGTGCTTGAAATTGTCCACTCCTTGTTTGAATCCACCAAAAGCTCCACTTAGGCATATGTAGAAGAAGTTTTTCTAACTTTGATAAGCTTCATTAGATCCTAGATGATTGCAACTGCTGCTAGATATGTGGAACTATTGTTACAAATCATCCAAATTATCTACTACATCTTCACAACTGTTGTCCACTTGCCAAACTGTCTTAACTATCCCATATTCCCATCATAGATGCTTTGTACTTTGTCAAACTACCAACTCCAATCTCCTTTGCATGATGATAAGGCATGTGTGCAATGAATTTGAGGTGGTTAAAGATTTTTGGAAGGCATAAGAGAAGTTTTGGGGGTAGTTGTTGTCAATGTATTGACTATTACAAACTTGCAATCATGAATCGCCCTTTTAGCATTTTATTTACTTCACAAGTCACTTTATAAGGTCTGTAACCTTTGTAAACTAACTTTTGACTATCATCCATTAATTTTCCTCTTTGAAAGTTTTGGCTAATCTTCAAGTCATAATCAAGACTTGAATATTTCATAGGTCTCTATGCATATCATGGCTTGTATCATGGACACACTACAACTGCTATATAAGTTATCACTTTGTGTTCTTCATAGACTACTATATGTGGAAAAGGAAATCATAGATCTTAACTACTGTTCTTGCAATGATTTTTCTTTTAAACTATGTCACACTATTACTTAGTAGGCCTGAAAACTGCCCCTACTTGACTGTGATTAATGGATTAAAAAAATGGATTGCCCTTTCAATATCTTCATAAGACATCACTATCATCTATGCTTTAGTTTTCATTATTACTATTGAATCATAGGTGCTTCTGATCACAGTCATAAGGGATTTTCACAACATCCAGTACCCATACTGTTGGCAAGATCTTCTAGTACATTTCCCCTTGACAAGTTTGTATCATTTATTCCATACATGACTATTGAGAACCCAAAGTCTTCTTCAATGGTATAGACTGTCCTCATGGATTATACACAAGAATAACCTCATCTTTAGGATACGTAAACATCTGGTTGGGTCCACACAATTTAAAGGCTTTCCTTCATTAAGTAAAGATTGCTCATTAACGCAGAGGATCACAACATCATCCTCCATGGATTCAACTGGCTTCTTGGTCTTAACACCATGATTGCAAATGGATCTTTGAAATTTTTTCTTCAACTCACCATAGTCACTATGCTTATTAACACAATACATAATCCCTTCCTTAAACTCCTAAAACTACTATCCTGCCATATAGAATTGCATATCATTGTATGGGTCTTTTTCTCCACAAACTTCTCCTTCATAGCTTGTATCATGGACACTAATACCTACAGATGAAGAAGAATCAATTTCTTTACCTTCATACTCTTGTTGTCCACTTGTATTGGTAGTTTCTTAAGACTTCTAGATTTATCTCTTCAATGCCCTTTAGATCTTCATATGATATCTCTTACTAGCTGCCACTAATAACTGCCACTATAACTAGGGACTAAACTGTTAAACTATTGACTATATTCTCATGCATCCTTAATGTGCAATTGCAAACTCCATGGCTTTGGACTCTTATTTTCCATTACATTCATGTCACTATCCTCTCTTTTTTTCAACATGACTTTTCATTTAACTGTCATCTTGTGTAGGGGTAAGCATATGAACTATCCTTATAATGCAATGATGACTTTCTTCCTTAAAGTCTAATTCTTGGAATTGTAAATGAGACTACCCTATATAGCATAAAACTATAACAGTCATGCTCTTTTCTTTTATAATCTCCATTTTCTTGACCATGAAAATCATGGCCATACATAGCCCATTTTGTGACTTTGTGAAACTTTGTCCACTACTTCCTTGTATACCACCATCACAATTATCTTCATGCAACTAGTCATAGCTCCTTGAAATCCTTTTGACAAAGGTTGTCCTTATGTTCCCTCATGTTGCTCATACATTGCTATGACATTCCATACTTGTTGTTCAATTGTAGACCTCTTAGGTTTTTCTCACACACATGCTTGATTTCATAGTCATTTAGACCCTATTGGCACTTCAACAATGCAACACTTGTTATGCATGATGACTGTCTAAAATATTTAGAGTCACTTTACTCTTGACCATGCAACATTGCCATTACACATATTGTGATAGCTACCCTTATTATTGTGACCTCTGCCTATATCATGGTAGTGGGTTTTCTTTTGTTTCCAACTAGTAATAGAGACTCCTTTTAGGGATATCATTTTAGGCATCTTTCATGGTTCATGACATAGTCCACTTCATAATTATCTTCTCTTTGTATTTACTATACAAACAGTACCTCTGACCATATATATGAACAATACCTCTATCACTAGAAACTACAAGCCATTGAGTACTAGGGAATAAAGTTGTGCATCTCATCCCTCTCAATTCTTCTTACCATTCAATTACTATGTCTCTTCCTTGGCACTTTTTCATAGTGTTTCCCTATGAATGACATCAATTTGTTGCCTTTTGTGTCTCCAAAACCTATTTTGTTTCACATTATGAAGGATACAATGAATTCTCTTTAACTCAGACCATGAGGAAATTTCTTAAGTCATGTAAATAAGGTTTTGTGGGTTTAAAAACTCACCTAGAGTCTTGCAAACTTTAATTCATTCAACTAACACACTTATGGTAGAAGCATGGAAACACAGATGTAGTGCAGTAAAGAAAGAAAATGTATTATTGTAAATACTTTAAATCA
>VDFB02353493.1:366746651-366801260 GCA_007258455.2 Sequoia sempervirens | reverse complement strand
ATCAAACTTGGATCTATATTTCATCGAAGATGGGAATGGATTGGAAATTATTTGGAATAATTAACCTAATTATCTTGTATTCCCTAATATAAAAAATTCAAGATCCCAATAGCTATCAAACTAAAACAGTCAAGTTTTGGTAGATCTCAAAAGTGCAGACTGATGTGTACCTTTCTAGAAAAATTGGTTTGGTTGTACCTACAAGGATTGGGTTTCCCAATGGCTACTGATTCTTTGTTATTGTATCTTACTCAACTTTTGGGGTCCTCTTATGCAAATCCAAGCTTTGGATACATGCCTACAAATCTATCAGAACGTTGTTGAATATTTATGTAACTAAGTTTTTGTGGCTTGAAAATTTTGATGACAACAAATGCAACAATGAAAAATCTACCTTCAATCCTTCTTTGATCCCTTATAAACATATAACTTGCACATTCAAAGAGGGGGAAAGTGTTGTGCCATATAGGGGCTTGCCTCAGTCAAACCCCATGTAAGTGTTTGGGAACCACTTCCACAATGGAAATGTCAATGATAAATCGATAATGGAAAGGAAGGAAATGATGAATAAACACAATGTTGCAACTCAGCACCCTTCAATGGCTTCCTTGAAGGACTAAATTCATGAACATCACTTCAAGGACCTTGGATTTTTCTAGATAGATTTTCTTGAATGCTTGAATGCTTGGAGACCTACAACAATGTTAAGCTTCACAAAACAATGACATGAACACACATAGAATTTAGCATGATGTTTGATCTTGAATTATTGTAATAAACTTTGATAATGTTGCTTTTGACTTGCTCACTAGTGCTCTTTGATCATAATTTTTCCCATAGATTTCCTAGATTTCTATTTCTAGATTTTAAATGATGAAATAACTACGTATTTATAGGTGTTTATCCAATTTCCTAAAAATTAGATTTCAAGATCAGACACTTCATATTTGAATTTTGGATGTTAAAATGCTACCAACAACATATTTGAATTTGGGTCCTAGCTAAGAAAGGGGACTCAGTCGCCCCATGGGTGACTCATTCCTAACCTAAATTTCTAGGACACTCAAAGTTAGGGACAACTTCATGATTGGATGAATTTTTTTAATGCTTTTCCTTCTTGAAAAAATGGTAAAAATTAGGCTTTGGAATGCATAATTTGAAAAAATAGGAGCTTAATTAATCCCAATAAATAGGGGGACAAAACATACTGTGAAATTGTTAAGGTATACAATTTTTTACACTATAGAAGGTAGCTCCATATGGATTTATAAGTGGGTTGTATGTTTTTACATACATATATAAATTATTCTTAGCAATGTGATTTATTTAGATCCTCTTGTTGTCATTTTGTTGTTAGTTTAGGGTATATTGTTGTTGGTTTAAAGCCTTGATGTTGGAAAACTCTTATATCAATTCATGTTTGAAGTGTCCTTGTCTACTAATGAGCTTCAATGGTAAATTTATTCCCATCATTATACAATGGTTTGGGCCCTTTCAAAATCCCTCCTTTACCACCTAATCTAAAAATCATAATATTTTTCTTATATCCTTATATAAGGAATCCACAACTTGTTTGCTTGTTATTTTTAGTCTTTTTCTAAGAAATCAACTCACTATCCTTATAGGGTTTGAAACAATAGAGAAATTATACATATCACATGCAAACTCTTGACAAAACAACCAATTTTTCATGCAAAGTCATATGTAAAAATTCACAATAGACTAAAAGTGAATATTTACATATTTATAAAGAATGTGTCTACTTAAATGGAATAGATCTAAACTTTCATAGGGTAGATTTGTAGGTCCATTATCAATCTTACATTTGTAGAAGTAACTCATAATGATAGGTAGTGAAATATTTTAAATCATTTGTCTAAGCATCACTAAACTTCTTGTAGCTTGATCTTCACAACATATCTACATAAATTTCCAACTATCATTGTTATTAATTTCCAAAGCATGTATTTTAGTATATTTATCATTCCTATCTCTTTAATCTAAAAGAGATGTTGAATTATTATGTTTATTATTTATTTACCCCATATTTATGTAAAAGAGATTGTATTCTCCCTTGTATTTTGGTGAACTCATCCTCCCTTTTCCCTTTTAAAGTTTTCATTTTATTTATTTTTATTGTTGTTTTAAATGTGAGGTTAACTTCATTTCTAAAACTTTCTACTTGCAACTAATCTTGATTTATCATTATCTTTCTAAGGCTTGTTTATGAGAAGAGCTAGTCGCAACTGTAATTTACCTTTGAGATGAAGTTCAAACTTAACCCTCATATAGAATCTTAATCTATTTATTAATAAATTCTTCTTGAGGATAGTTATAACAAGCAATCTGATTTTGATCACACTACATATTCAGATGTACAAGATCCATCTATTGTTAGATTCTTCGAGAAGCAAGAATCGAGCTAGGATTTGATTTTGGTTGTAGATCACATGCAACTCTAATCAGAAAACGATCAAAGATCAAAATAGCAGAAAGAAGAGAAATCTAAAATTAAAGAACAATGGAGACAAGGAAAGAGAATTTAGAGAACTCTTGTGACTCTCACTGAACAACCACCGAACTAGCCAAACTAGTGAAGGTGAGAGGAGAGTGCTCAATATATAGAAGAATAAGGAAAAATACATCCAATAGGTGCATTAACTCCTACTACCCATAAAAGGTGGGAGGTTATCACCTACTTGGTAAATGAAAAAACATGTGGCATAACCTCCACAAGTGAGGACAGGAGAAAGGTGGCACATAAATCTAGAAGAGGGTGAGAAACCCAACTACCCCATTAACTACTCAGGTAAAAATAGAATAGTGGTTATGAGAGGTGGCACAACAAACCAAAAGAGGATGTGTAACTCAACTACCCATATGTGGGAAGAGAGTGACATATGTAGCAGTTGTATTTTTCCACGTGTCCTCATAAATTGCACATCAAGCAAACAGAGCAAAGCTTAAATAATATGTGTAGGAAAAAATAAATACCCCTAACATAAGGAAAATAAAAAACCTACACTAACACCTCCCCTTAAGCGTAGCTTAGGTGGGTGAAAATATGGGTCCTGTAAAATGAAGCCATGTTAGGTACCCATGTGCATGAGATCCCCTCCAAGCAGAAGAGCTACCATGAGAGGAATAGCCCCCCCTAAATAGAGAGAGAAATGAAGTGGAAGGAAAAGGAATCCCCCCCCCCAAAGAGATCCAATGGTAGATTCTTGAAGCTAGATGTAGAAGATGGTCCATGATTGTCGAACAATGTTCCTCCCCTTAGGAAGAAACAAAACCAAAGGCGTATGCGAGCTATCTCCCCAATCCTGAAAGGAATATGTAGGAAGAACATACAAGATGAATGAAGTCTTTGAAGTTGACTCAAGTATCCCATGCTGATGTTGAAAGTTCCATAATCAAATCAGGCATTCTAGGCCACACTGCTGAAGATGACAAATCAGAATCTCCTAGAGACTGATGTAGAGCATAACCAAAGACTCAAGTATCTCCTCTGAAGAAGTCTTCTCCAAATGATGATCCAAAGTATCCACACTCATGTCAAACTGTAAGGAATGATCATGTAGAGAATGAAGAGGAGGGTCAAAGTGATCCCTCACAACATCTGAAGAAAGGTCGACTTCATTATAGAGAAGATGAATATCATCAATACTGTCTCCCAAATCTGTAATATGTGTCTCCATAAACAAATTTAAAATACTTGTCAAGAGGTCATCCCAAGCTAAATCTAAAGACAGTGTATGCTCTACTACAAAGAATCACTCAAAAATTTCAAAGAAGCATCTCTAGAATCTGAAGCCACAAGAGGTGTGTGTAATGGGGTATCAATGAACTGATCATCCACACAAGATGGGGAAACACAACTCTCACTATCATCCACAATAGCCTAGTTCTCTGAGGAAATATCACTTTTAGATGAAGATCTAATGTCTTTATACAACTATTGAATGATGGTCCACATAGTGAAAGGGCACTCAGTGTGCTCTATATGATGTAGAATATCCTCAAAAATGGTAATACATATTATTCCATAGAACATGTCATTGTTGTTAAACCATGCATTCTTCTTATCATAGTCACTTGGCTTAGGAACAAGTCCAAGGAGATAGGGCAGTAGATCTTGCTTAAGGTAATGATTCTTTATCCCTTGTTTCTAGGACAAATAGTTCTTTGAAGTTAACTTGACAACAGAAGGATGGAAATAACTTTTAAGAGACATGCTTAACCGTCCCATAAATGGAACTTTATCTTAGTTCATGATTACAATTTTTTTGTATAACCCCCCCATGATTGATACAAAAAACCACTTTAAGTTAATACAAAAAGAGACATCAAGAGACACCCCCCCTTTCCACTCAAAGAAAGAACCCCCCCCAAGAAAATATAATTTGGCACTTTATAATTAGTGCATTTACAACTTCCGCTGGCAATAATACTTAGTGGTCTTGATCTCAATGCTTTACAAAATTCTCACGCATTGGGTGTATGCTGAAATTATAAAACTGGAGCCAATCCAAGTGAAACTAACAACACCACTACAATCTAATTGAAAAATCATGCACTTTCAAACAAATAATTGCCTCAATCCAAAATTGTATGAGAAAGTTATGAGTCTTTGAGGCTCAAAATATGAGAACTATGCAGTGTCACGGGTGAGAATCTATAATTTTTGAAAAATCACTATATCCAAACCAAAAAACGCCTACACTGGTGCAAAGAGCATGAGAAAATAGTTCAAATAAAAAAAAATTGCTTGAGAAATAGAGCTAGTATGAGTGAGAATGAAGCACTTGAAAAATTCCTTCAAATCTACAACTGTCAATGGAGAGGGCATTTGCTGAAATGTTCTGATTTAATTTCTACAAAATATATAACCTGTGTGCAAAAACTAGTAATGACCCAGATGGTCTTTTTCTACTACGAACAAAATATAGATGGTGTATTTTCTTTATATTGTACATAAAATATGGATCTAGTGTAAAATAATGCTCCCAACAACAAAAAAAAGACCCTAGAAATGAAAAAATAGCACGTAAAGGCTCAATCAACTACCTAAGTCAAGAAAAAGCATGCTAAAACCTGTAATTTTAATAGGATCTTCATAAATCCTTTCAAATTCTTCAAATCATTCGAAAATGTAAGAGAAGAGCATATGGTATTTTGAAGAAAATTGCAACAAAGCTTATTAGCCCCCCAAAATATCTCAAAAAATTAGAAAAACAATGAGCTATACCAAAAAACATGGCTTTGATACCCTGTTCAATTCTTCGAGAAGCAAGAATCAAGCTAAGATCTGATGTTGGTCATAGATCACATCCAACTCCAATCAACAAATGATCAAAGATCAAAATAGCAAAATGAAGATTAATCTAAAATGAGAGAACAATGGAGACAAAGAAAAAGAGTTTTGAGAATACTCTCGTGACTCTCACCGAACTAGCCAAACTAGTGAAGGTTAGAGGAGAGTGCTCAATATATAGAAGAATAATGGAAAATACATCCAAGAGGTGAATTAACTCCTACTACCCATAAAAGGTGGGAGGTTATCACCTACTTGGTAAATGAAAAAACATGTGGCATAACCTCCTCAAGTGAAGATAGGAGAAAGGTGGCACATAAAGCCAGAAGAGGGTGAGAAACCCAACTACCCCATAAAATAATTAGGTAAAAACAAAATATTGGTTATGAGAGGTGGCACATCAAGCCAAAGGAGGATGTGTAACTCAACTACCCATAGTGGGGAGAGAGTGACACATGTAGCAGTTGTATTTTTCCACGTGTCCTCATATCACCACATCTAATAAACCTAAGCAAGCTTAAATAATAATGTGTAGGAAAAATAAATGCCCCCTAACATAAGGAAATTAAAAAACCTACACTAACATCTATTACTAGATAACTACTTTGCAAAAATCTTGCTAATGCCAATCCTCCTTCACAACTAGCTACATCTCTCAATATAATGTATTACATGACTCACTATTTAGTATTGAGATTCCTCGTGTCATTAATAATATAATGCCTCCCTCTAATTCTATGAATAATGTATCTACCCTCTCACATACTCACCCTTCCTCTTCCAATGATCCGTTTTCCTCTTATCTTGAGGTAGATCCCCTCATTGTTCCTACTTCCCATTCTACCACTTCTATCATGCATTGTTACTTTTCATGTTCATAATTTTAATATCATTACTACCTCTCCTTTCACTTGTTTCATCCCTTAATCCATTAGTGGGCCTTTTCTACTTCTCACCTTACTAGTGTCATTCCTAAATATTTTCCTCATATCTTTGCCTCCCACCTTCATAGTCACACATTTAACCGCTCTTTCCATCCCCTATATAATACTTCTACTTTTTGGCATGCCACTCCTACTACCACTATATTAATACCTAAAATTGAATTGAATTGAATTCATGATCCATAGTGCATGATAGAAGAAGAAATAGTATAATGAGATTATATAGGCCTATGGATATCTTCTACTATCATGAAAAATTGTATCATTATGAAATATTTTGAAAATTTTGTGAAAGATAATTTCTTTATAATTGATAAAAGAATACATTTAACTTTTAAATTATTATTTTTATATTCAATAAATAGTTGATAAAGGTAGACATTTTAACTTTAGTTAAATTTCTTCATTGATAAAGATGCCTTTTTAATTTCTAATTTTATTTCCAACTACTGCCATTTGATTGATTAAAAGAAAAAGACTTCCATGGTAGAAGGACTGGAAAGAAATTTTTCCTTTTATCACGTCTTTCAAACTATCATAGAAGACGATGATCTGGAAAAGAATACTAAGCAAGGGTGGGAACCAAAGAAAAAATACCTAAATGTGTGTCATACCATCAAAAATGACTCTGAGCGACGTTCAGGCAAAGCTAAGGAAGTTGAAGCTGAATTCAAATATTAGGAAAATGAAGTTTGTTTAATAATGGAGACCTAAGGGTTTAGATTTGTAATTTGAAAAAAATAGTTGTTCTTTTTTCTTTTGGACTTATTTTGGATAGTTTATTTATATGTAATGAAAAATATATAATGTATTTTCTATGTAGTTGGTATATTATTTTTAAAGTAGAATTTATTTTTGTTTAGATATACAATTGTGTAAAAGATCTAGGTCGGATGGTCAATTGTGGAAATAATGACCAAACTTTTAAATTTAAAATTTATATTTAGAGTCGATCTTACTCTTCCCCGCTTGACCAATATGTACTTTTTGGACATGTAAAACATTTTATTCATGAACCCTAGAGTTTCATTTAAAGGGATAATCTTAGTTCAATTTACATATCATTTCTAGAATCAATTACCCAAAATTAAATTTGAAAAGGGCTCGTTTATACTCTCTATTACATGTTTAACATTCATTGTAAATTATTTTCTTTATTGCAAGGAGCTCATTCTCATCACCTATCTCAGCTCATCCTTGTCCTGCACTTAGTGGGGGAAAGGGGTTAGATAGCCTTCTCCTATTTTGGCACTTGATATTGTCCCTTTGGCTAGTAATTTTACTTCCGCATATACTAATCAAGATTGGGATGTGGACAACCTGCTATAGGCTAACTCGCATGTACCTTGCTATTCTTTTACTTTATTTTATTTTCATGTTCTTTGTGTGATTGCATGTGCATAATGTGATCCCCATGTATTGTTATGTTTGATGTATCCCTCTTCATTTGCATTCCTCTATTTGTATGTTCATTCTTGAAGTCTATGTCGTAAAAAAATATTTTTTCTTTGTCTTGTGTTTTCCTTTTGGGGATGATGCAAGGTGTCGAGACATTTAGGTCTCTTCCATGTTGACCCAAAATCTTTTTCTTTTCTTTCACTTTGTATGTGTTATTCCTCTAGTTCTATGAGTATTTGAGGAATAATGGTTGTGCTGTAGAAAAAATGACCCTTTTGCTTGACATGGGATAATTCATGATAAATGGACTAAATGTGGTCTTGATTTAGGTGTTGTGAGGCATTTTATGCGTCCACTCTAGGTCTTGGACCCTTCTACACTAAATTAAATGTGTTTATTGATATCTTGTAAAGGTGTTGTAAAGTCTTGTAAATGACTTTCACACTTTTCTAGGTTTAATTAACCCATTTCTTCCTAATTCAACACATTTTAATACATCATCACATCATTCTAGAAGGCTTGTAACTTAAATTTAATGATAAACTAGTGTTGTAATGTATTTTATGCATTCACATTGGTTCTTGTGCCTTCTTAGGCTATGAGGACCCTATTTTAGTGTTGTAAAGTGCATTTAATTACACTTTCACATTGATTTATGTGTCCCAAGCCCTAATTAATATTTACATCATCATTAATGGACCTATTTCAACCCATATTGTGCATCCTGAGACTTTAATTGATCAAACCACAAAAAAGTTGCAATTTAAACCTTATTTCCTAATTCCTTGGCCTCTTAAGTGTCAGAATGGCCCATGTGGAACCCATTTGCAATGTGTGGCAAATGAGTCCTATCTAGACCCCATTTTTCCTTTTGAGTGGGAATAAAGTGAAATTTAAAGTTTATTTTCACTATATGTCAGCCTATGATGTAGTAGAACTGGGTACTAAGGCACACTTGTCTATAAATAAGCTATTTTAACCTCATTTTAAATCAATCAATTCAATTTTGCATCTCTTATCTAATTCATTTATGTTACAGATTGCATTCATTTCCACTTCATTTCTGCATATCATAATGTGTTTTCAAACATCATTTGTTTCTTAGGTTTTGCATACATAATCTCTCTCCTTTAGGTGAAAATCCTTATAAGTGTTAGACAGATCCCTAAGGTGCCAAAAATCCACAATTCAATGGCATTTCTGAGCTCTATAACAACATTGTAGCAAAGATATACTGACCCTAAATCCATGGATCCTTTATGTGTTTGGGATTTCATTTTGGTGGCAACCCCTTCCTCTCTTTTTCATGATGTAGCTTCATTTGGGAACATATGACTTGGCATACGGCTTTCTGAATAAGCTATCATGTCTCCTTTATTGATTAGCATTGTTTATTGGCTACTTTAAATAATATTTTTCACAACAATGGTGCTAACAATTTCTTTAAAGTGGGGGCATACATCGGCATTATTATGTTGAAATTTTTAGCATTCCTTATGTTTCATTGTGCGATTTTCTTTCTTCTTGCAATGCATCTTTTTCTTGGTGGTGTCATTGGGTTTGATGTCCTCCGAGAGTGTGATATTTCTTTTATCCTTGACTTGTCCTCTCTTGGAGACATTAGGCACGATGTTCCCTAAGAAGAGACCTTACATGAACTAAGAAAGATCCCTTTGAACAAACCTTTATTTGTATTTTGTTCCTAAGTGTTTAGCATAATACAACTTATTAACCTTGTGAAGCTTGAAGTTTTTTGTTTTTGTTTTGTGGCACCCTATCAGAGTTATTAGGGGGATATCTTTGGTATGGTTAGTATAGTGAGAGAATGTAGACCTAGCATGACTTTCTCACTAGGCCACTTTTTTGGGGGCTTGCCTAATGGACAACCTGAGGTTCCATTATCCCAGAGTGAGCATGCATTGTTGTTTGCATACTGGCCATCGAGTTCTACTTGTGAACATGTTTGGACAAACAGTCGAGACGTGTTCCACATCATGTTGGACAGTTTAGGCTTGATTTTCCCTTTTCTTTTGGACAAACAGTTGAGACCTGTTCCACATCACCTTGGATAGTCAAGGCTTGATCTACCTTTTATTTATTTTTTCCTTTCCTTTTAATTTGTTTATGTTGTATGATTGATTATCTTGTCATTGTTGCATACATATGTTTTGAATATCTACTTCAGCATGAGTTTTATGCAAGGTCATCCTCTCACTAAAGTGGGGGCTAAATGTAGTGTAGAAAAATGTATCTCTTTACATTTTCACACTTAATTTGGAATTAATTTTAAAATGGAATTAATTGTGCCTTATTTTTGGTGTTATAAAGTGCACCTCTTTACACTTTCACACTTATCTAGGGCTCCTTTATTAATTGAGCTTAATTTTCCTTAATTGGCCCCATTAATTCAAATTTAAGCCTATTTTATCACATTTTTTGAAGAGGAAACCCAACATTCATTAATGCCTTAACATAACAAAGTCTTCTTTTATCATGCATTTTTCTGGAGCTAATATGATGATGTAGGTTTTATAATCCATTCAAGCATTCAAAGCACAATTTCAAGTCAAGATGCATGGTTCAAGATCCACATCCATTGAAGCCATTTCATGGAAGTTGCAGATCCACATTCCAAGGTTCATTCAAGGGTTTGGTGAGTTGTGACATTGAGTTATTCATTCATCATTCCTTTCATGCTATTTTTCTTTATTTCAAGGTTTGATTACCAAAATAGGGTTTGACCAAGACGAACCCCCATTCACAAAAAACAAAACATTTTTCCCTCTTGATTTGTGTTTGTAATTTTAGGTGGAGGAAAAAATAAAGATCTCTTGAAGAAAAAAATTGTGAAACTTGTCAAAGTTGCAAAAGTTGTCATCTCATGGAAACTCACTTGCAGAATTTATTTCTAGATTTTCAAGCTTGAAACTTGGGAAAATTGGAGGATCCAAATCTGTAGTAGAGGCTCCCAAAAGTTGCAAAAAACCCTAACTAAAGACCTATTTTCCCCTAGGAAAATGAGTCCCAAATTAACTTCAACAACTAAATTTTGGTGACTGGTAAACATCATTCTACAAAATAAAGTAGCATAGTGTAGGAATATGTATAACCTAAGTATCTAAGAATGTCTATGAACTTGCATAAAAACATAAGAAAACTATTTAATGACTACTCAACAAAGTGTACTTAGGTTGATGAGATTAGACAACATCTTGTCTAACTGAATGGGCAACCTTTTAGGCCTCTAGAGGTTACGTAGTTGTTCAGTAAACCTCATGTGCATACCTTTTGACGTTGGAAGACTTTCCATCTCACCTCAAAGTTCACTTTTGTAGTCACTCAAAATTTGTCACCAAGGTTGATGACTTGGTCAAATAGGTTATTGGTTTGCACATTCTAAGTGATCCAAATGTTAACACCTATAGGACACTTGTCTACATATTTATGCCACATCATGGGGCACTTGTCAATCCACATGATAAGTAGATTATCAATTTTTTTCCTATATATGCAAGGTATACATTTTAATCAACTCTTTTATCAATCTCTTTGATAATGTGAATTAGGCTCATTGTGTGCAGGTGCTTTTTGTGGAAGCACATAGTTTTTGCTATTATTATTTTGTTAGAAATCCTAACAAAGGTAAGGGAAATCTCCTAGAAAAACCATATATGCCATGAAAAAGGATTGAGCCTAAAAGGCTTGAAAAAATCAAGGATCCAAGTCAAGGCATTTTTGACTTTGGTGCAAAATGAGAAAAGGTTCTTAGGAGTCCCATATTTCCAAAAAAAATGAAAATGAGGATTGATAACTCCTAAATGATATCTATATATGAACCAAGTAAAAAACCTTGATAAAGAATGTACCCAAAAAAATGATCCAACTTTGAATCAAGAATAACGGACCAAATAATCTAAAATCTATACTTTCAAATTCCTATAGAGGACTAGAGATGCCAATGATGATTTATCCCACCATACGGAGATAAGGAATACATCATAAATATTCCTTGCAAATTCTATAATTGTAAAATGGTCTATGATTTTGAACCATGTGAAGAGGAATGACTCCAATCACTATCTTATAGATCTCACAATTCTAATTGGAAAGCTATAATTTCTTATCCTTATGATATGATAATAAATTACTGGTATTTGTAGAAAATATCTAGTGATGTTTTGACTTCTTTGTTATAAAAATTCAAAATGAAAATCTAATAAGCTTTAGCTAGAGGATGATCTTGACATAATAGAACTAGAGATGACTAAATAGACTATTGATTAATAGATAATCCATTGTATAATTCATTTCCAACCCATGGAAGCTAGAGATTGATGGATTCTCAAGCCTTCTAGATGCTCTTAATAACAAGAATATCTTGGATTTGAATGAGCTCTTTCATAGTGATGAGAGTGTAAAATGGAAGACCTTTCTAAGTTGGACACCCAAACAACTCTCTAGAAGAAATACAATGTTGTATGATAATTTTCCAAGCGTCCTCACCTTCTAGGACCGTAATGATCCATCTAAGATAAAGAGAAATGGCTTGAAAATAGATTGAGAATAAGAACAAACCCCCAACATCATGAGGGAGACAACAAAATTCCCAAGCCAAGTAGTGAAATAATTTGTTCTCATCAGAAGAGGCCTAAAGAAATTCTCTCTGTAGCTTCTCAATATTCAAATATGAATCTTTAAAAAGGAACCAACAAGAAAAATGGTAATGTGAGAAGTAGCTAGAATTTTAAACAACCCTTGGAACTTGTCATCCAAAGAGAGGTTTGGTGATCTAGTAACTCAACTTTTTCTCAATTTCAGAGACAACGTGTCATAAAATAGTAGGAGAGGTCTAAAAAGCAAAGGGAATCCCAAGAAATATGGAAACCTCCCCAAGATCAATCCATTTCTAACCAATACAATCTAACCAATTGGGGTTTGGAAGAAAATATTGCTTGTAACATTGTGTCTTTCACCATTGAATATTGGAGTTGAAGGCCTAATAGAATATATCAAGGCAATGAAGGGCTCATTTAGAATTATCTAATATTCTTTCAAAGTAAAACGATTTTTTTTTTACTAAATAATGAATAATAAAGTTCTTAAAACTAAAATAAAAAAGTTACATACAAAATAACACAAGTATATTATCAAAAACAACTCTTCAAATAGAAATAAAGTATTAAACAATGTAGACAAAATAAAATTTATGTATATATAATATTTTTTTATGATTTTTTTGTAAAACACCAAATTAATATCTCTAAACATTTTTAGATAGATGTATTTAAGATGATTGATATGTTTAATTTTCTTTTAAGTGTCTATATAATATGAAAGATATATGTTGAAGGTCTTAATTAAAAAATAAAAATAAAAGTATAATCAATGTACTTACTATCAATATTTATTGATATAAAAGAATTACCTTATTAAAAAATATATATCAGTACAAAATAATTTTATATTATCATTTTTTTACATATAATTTTTAAATATAAAAATAATCTCAAATATATTTTACATATTATTATTAAATTTTGAATTTTATCAATAATACTAATCATTTCAATTAACAAAAGGCGGGCACTAAATACTAGGGGTGAGGGGCCCATAGTGGAGCGGTGTCCAATAGTGGGGATGGAAGTAGTCCTTAGTGGGCCCCATAGTGGAGCACCTTAATATCTAATTCAAAACACTTTTTATCCATAAAGTACATATATTGACAAATCATGTGATGCCACATCAATGCTCCAATAAAACATGACTTAGTGCACCAGTATTGGTCTCACTTTTTTGGGGGGCCTTTTTGGATACCTCAACAAAAAGCATGTTGATGTGGCATCATATTTGATGATGTGGCCCTAAAACGAAATATAGAATCATGTGAGTTGCCAAATAAACTGTTGTACAAAATTGGAAGTGATTTGAAATTTTCACATAAGATTTTAAGAAACGCAAAGTTAGGGTGTTCCATTATAGACCCCTCTGCCCTACCATTGGAAGAGAAGAAAATTTAAAAATTATATTATTCTAACCAAACATGTAAATTAAAACAATATTAATGTTCAAATTTAGTTGAATGGTTACTGGGCCTCATGAAATATATTAATTAAAAATAATTTAAAGAATTTAAGCAAACATGTTCAAATAACTAAAAAAATAATGAAGATGATGAATAAACCATCCCCACAAATCACATGTGAATATGTTAAAAAACTCTACTCAATAGAAGAATACACTACAATATTATTTGGTTCATGCTAATCCATACACCAGATCATACCCATTTTATAACATATGCTTCTCTATGCTAGAATGTTATTTGCAGAGTCTATCCACCATAAGGAAATGCATATCTTAAGAAACACCTCTTTGTAAGGAAAGCAAGAGGTGCGGAAGCAACTTTCCTACCGTCAAAACCATAGGGAAGTAGAAGACAGTACTTTTAATTTTCAAATTACAATCTAATTAAGACACACATGAAAGATTTGCAGAAACGGAGAAGATACTCAAAGACAATGAACAACAGATTTACGTGGGAAAACCCTTTCGGGAAAAAACCCACCACACCAAGCTGAATCTCTTTGTATTACAATAACAAACAATTACATACAATGCAGAGATACAACTCTCTGGTATCAATTCATAGTAGCTTCATTCACTGTTCTTCCTCTTATAGAAATGCTCTCAACAATCTGATCATTCTTCCCCACTGCAACTCAGAATGCTATCCTTTAAGTATTACCACATTCTGATTTTTGTCCTCTGTTCATCCTTATCCACCATTGCCCCATTGTAGAAAGTTTCCTCTTTAACGTTGATTTTTCCCTACATGCAGTTTAGCTCTAGCGTCGCAACTGTTGCAGAAATATAACTGCCATCCATTTGAAAATCGCTTCCTCTGATTGGTCCATGAGGCTCCACATAGGATGGTCAAACTGGTCAAGGGCGTTCAACTTTGTTGGCATATCGGTGAGACACTAATAGTGTCTCCCCGATGCCACAAAGTCTTCATATCGATATCAACGTAAGTCCAAACTGTCGGCAAGACATTATAATGAACGCCATGAGTCATACCGAATCCATCGACATCCAATGCATTTCTATCGGTAAGAGATTTTCCATTGGCAAGACATTTTACCGAGCTCACAAGTTGCATCGACTTTAGCTTTGCCATCGGCAAGACTTTTCCGTTCGCCAAGAGGTTTCGCCGGGTCTCCTCAAGTTTCACCGAAGCACCTGACAGTCGGCAAGACATTCTTCTTTCACCGAGACTTCACTCCGAGCACAACCAAGTCTTACCGAGTTAGCAAGACTTATGTCTTTCACTGAAACCTCACATTGAGCACCCATGTCTCACCAAGTCGGCAAGACATTTGACCTTTCGCCGAGACCTTTCAACGAGCGCTCATGTCTTACTGAAAACTATCAGCGAGACTCTCCATCGGTCGCCAAGACTTCATACCGAAGTCTTTGAGTCACCGCGAAGACCCCAAGTGAATACTCCCATTGTTGAGACCTTTCTTCATCACTGAGACTTCTCCCTGAGATCCTTGTGTTACCCCAATAGCCATATGCTATTGGTGAGACATTCTCTAGTTGCTGGGACTTCTCCCTGAAACCCTTGAGCTACTCTGACATCCACTTTGACACCCGATAGCAACCTTTGTCGGCGAGACATTTCATACTCACTAGGACATCTTATCAAAGCCCTTGTGATTACCCCGATAGCCATATGCGATCGGTGAAACTTTCATCAGTCGTTGAGACTTCTCCTCAAGACCCTTGTATTTCCCCGACACCCGATAAGAGCATACTGTCAGCCAGAGGTCTCAACTCAACAAAAGGTCACAACAAATACATCTAGGTCACAATAATAGACTTCATTCGGCAAGACATCAGCTCTGTCTCAGCAACATGAACATTTCAAAGGATTTAGAATAGCTAGTCGACCAGACATGAATAATGTCATGACTTTTCCCTATAGGAGTTACATGTCAGTAAGAATTGAGGCACATATTCCAACAAGCTCCCACTTGACGAAGATCTTACTGACACCTCCAGAGCATAATCAAACTACTAAAAAACATGGGCCAAGAGGCCCATCGAACTGGCACACCACCTGTATTTGTCTGTGCTCATAGGCTTCGTCAATGCATCTGCAACATTTTCCAGAGTATCCACTTTCTCCAAAGAGACCTTCCCATCCTCCACCATATCTCGTACAAAGTGATACTATACATCTATATGTTTTGTCTTGGCATGGAAAGTAGGATTCTTTGCCAAACTATAACACTTTGACTGTCATAGTAAATAGTAATTTTTCCTGCATCAAAACCAATGTTAGAACACAAACATTTTAACCAGATTGCTTCTTTACAGGAATGTGTAGCTGCCATGTATTCTACCTCTGTAGTGGAAAAAGTGACTACAGCTTGCCGCTTGCTCATCCAACTCACTACACCACCATTCATCGTGAAAATATATCCACTGGTGGATCTCCTGCTGTCAATATCCCCAGCCCAATCAGAATCCACATAACCTCAAATGTTGAGAGTCTTCTGTGATTCAACCAAGTTACCATGGTAACACAAAGCATAGTCTGAAATGCCCTTCAGATATCTAAACACTATCTTCACAACATCTCAATGTGTCCTTCCAGGATTAGCCATAAACTGACTAAGTACTCCCACTGCTTGGGCAATGTCTGGCCTTGTATAGACCATTGCATACATAAGGCTGCCAATGGCACTAGCATATGGCACACTGGTCATGTCCTCCATCTCAGTAGGAGATTTTGGACAGCCTTCAATAGATAGCTTTGTTCCCTGTGTAACTAGAACAACTAGCTGCTTGCAATCAGTCATACAAAATCTCTCTAGAACAGTCATGATATACTTACTCTGACTGAGCCAAAGTTTTCTATTCTTCCTATCCCTAGTTATTTCCATTCCCATAATATACCTTGCGGCACCAAGATCTTTCATTTCAAACTTTGTAGACAACTGAGACTTAAGATCAAAAATCATTAGCTTACTATTGCCTATGAACAACATATCATCAATATAGAGAGCAATAATAAGAACTTGATCACTTTCAGCTTTGTAATATACACAATGATCACATTTTGATCTTACAAATCCCAATGACAAAATAAAAGTGTCAAATTTCTGGTACCACATTCTAGGATACTGTTTTAACCCATACAGAGATTTCTTCAACTTGCAAACCAGTCTTTCCTTACCTTTTTCCACAAAGTTCTCCGGCTGGGACATATAAATTTCTTCTTCAAGATCACCATGAAGAAATGTTGTCTTCACATCCATCTGTTCAATTTCTAAGTCATACACTACTGCAAGTGACGAAAAAAATCTAATAGATGTCAGCTTAGCTATAGGAGAAAAGATTTCTCAATAATCAATTCCCTCTACCTGGGAATAACCTTTTGCAACTAGCCTCGCTTTATATTTTTTTACACTGCCTTCTAGACCAATTTTCTTTTTAAAGACCCATTTGCAACCCACAACTTTTTTGCCTTTAGGCAATGGCACCAAACTCCAGGTATCATTCTTTTCTAATGATGCCATTTCTTCATTCATGGCTTCCAACCAAGAGTTTGAATCAAACATTTTAAATGCCTCTTTCACAGTCCTAGGTTCATCAGTGCTAGAAATTAAAGCATAGGCACAAGTAGACTCTATCAAAGAAAACCCATACCTATCAGGTTGCTTTCTTTCACGAGTTGACCTCCTCACAGGCTGAGGTGAGGTGGTTCTTCATCTTCTTCAAAACTTTCATAACTACTTGAGCTCTCCTCAATATCAGGTACATTTTGATTTTTCAATTCCTCTTTATCTGGTGTCGGAGGAATTTCTACTACATCCTTTTCATTTTCTAATTTCTTCTCTGACTGCGGATCCAGTGTAGAAGGCTTCAGCTCATGAAAGATAATGCTTCTGTTGTACAAAACCTTCTCAGTCTCAGGGTTCCAAAGCTTGTATCCTTTTATGCCAACGCTATAGCCAATAAAAATACACTTTATAGCTTTGTTTTCCAACTTAGATCTTTTTTCAAATGGCACATATGCATATGCCTCATAGCCAAAGACACGAATATGTCTCAAAGAGGGCTTCTTTCCAAACCATGCTTCCAAAGGTGTCTTCTCAACAAGAGTAGAGTTAGGAGAACAATTTACCAAGTAACATGTTGTAGAGACTGCTTCAGCCCAGAACTTCTCCTCCAAGCCAGCACTGCTTAGCATACTTCGTGCTCTTTCCATTACCGTCCTATTGAACTTTTCAACAACTCCATTTTAATGTGGAGTGTAAGGTGTAGTCTTATGTCTTTTAATCCCATGATCTTTACAGTACCTTTCGAATTCATTTGAAAAAAACTCACCACCATTGTCAGTCCTTAACCATTTTATTTTTCTACCAGTCTTATTTTTTACAAGGTTTTTAAATTCCTTTAACCGATTGAACACTTCTAATTTACTTCTCATAAAATATACAAATGCTCTTCTTGAATAATCACCAATAAACGACACATAGTATCTTGATTTAGACAAAGAAGGAACATTCACTGGACCAAACACATTAGAATGTATATAATCAAGCAAACTAGAAGATTTATGATGACTAGAATAAAATAAAACACGGTGTTGTTTACCATATATGCAATGTTCACAAAATTCAAACTCAAGGTTACAATCTTCAAGCCCTTCTACTAGGTTTTTATTTTTCAAGGTTTTTAAACCTTTCTCACCAATGTGGCCTAGCCTATGATGCCAAAGTATAGTCTTTTCTACTGGAATTTTAACCTCCATGGATTTTACACCATCAAGAATGTTTTCCTTCTTTTCTCCATTAGTAGCTTTTAGTGACTTTGCAAAGACACTATTGCATTGGACAACTAGTGCATCCAGCTTGTACAAAGTACCAATTCGAGCACCCCTAGCCAGTACCATTGCGCCTCTAGTCATCTTGTAGCCATTTCTAGAGAACGTGACCTACACTCTGATATCATTTAGCTTACTTATAGAAAGTAAACTATGAGCCAGACCTGGTATATGGATCACATCATTGATTCCCTTCACTCTTCCATAAGGGAATTGAATTTTGACTCTTCCATGGCCAACAATTTCCAAAGATGAATCACTTGCCAAATACACCTTTCCACCATCATAGTTTTCATACTTCGTGAACCAATCTCTATGAGATGTCATGTGGAAAGATGCTCTAGAATCAATCAGCCAGACATCATCAGATGCTCGTGTAGCCAAAGCTGCAATGAAGGAATCTACATCACTCTAAGAAGAATCATTTCCAGAAGAGTTCTTCTTCTTCTTTTTCACCTCCTTGCAATCCTTTCAGACATGACCAAGTTGCCCACAATTCCAGCACTTCACCTTGGACTTCTTGCTAGGAGACTTTGATCTCCCTTATGATTTCGATCTGGATTTCTTGTCCTTTTTTCCTTTCTCCTTCGATCTGCCTCTAACAGCCAAAGCCTCCTTTGCCATCTTAGAAGATTTTCTTCTCATCTCTTCTGATAATAAATAAGCAACATCTTTCATCTTGAAAGTGGATGTCATACTCCCAATAGCCATCACCAGATGATCCCAAGAAACTGGCAAAGAACATAGCAGCAGCATGCAGCGATCTTCATCTTCAATCTTCACACCAATAGATGTTAACTAAGCAATCAGCATATTGAATGCATTCAAATGATCAACAACTGATCCTCCCTCCTGCATTCTCAAAGAGTACAACTTCTTCCTCAAGAACAATTTGTTCACCAAGGACTTGCCCTGATAAATAGATGCCAGTCTTTTCCACAAGGAAGATGCAGTCTTTTCTTCAGGCATGTTCAGAAGAACAGAGTCTGCCAAACAGAGCCTTATCAGCCCCTTAGATTTTTTATCTACAAGATCCCAATCCTCTTGCTTCATGCCTTGAGGCATCGTTCCAGACACAGCAAGCCACAGATCATGATCCACTGATAGATCTTCCATTTTTATTTTCCACAGCTCAAAATTGCTACCATTGAATTTCTCTATTTCCACCCTTCTGAATGTGCTCACTATCTTAATCTATAAATAAATTATCCGACGTCTAACAAACTCCCACTAAAAAAGAATTGACACAAAAAACCCAGCTCTCTCACAAGGATAACACGACTAGCTAAGCTCTGATACCACTTGTAAGGAAAGCAAGAGGTGTGGAAGCAACTTTCCTAACATCAAAACCATAGGGAAGTAGAAGATAGTACTTTTAATTTTCAAATTACAATCTAATTAAGACACACATGAAAGATTTGTAGAAACAGAGAAGATACTCAAAGACAATGAACAACAAATTTACGTGGGAAAACCCTTTTAGGAAAAAACCCACCACACCAAGCTAAATCTCTTTGTATTACAGTAAGAAACAATTACATACAATGCAGAGATACAACTCTCTGGTATCAGTTCACAGTAGCTTCATTCACTGTTCCTCCTCTTATAGAAATGCTCTCAACAATCTGATCATTCTCCCTCACTGCAACTCAGAATGCTATCCTTTAAGTATTACCACATTCTGATTTTTGTCATATGTTCATCCTTATCCGCCATTGCCCCATTGTAGAAAGTTTCCTCTTCAGCGTTGATTTTTCCCTGCATGTAGTTCAGCTCCAGCGTCACAACTGTTGCAGAAATCTAACTGCCATCCATTTGAAAATCGCTTCCTTTGATTGGTCCACAATGCTCCACATAGGATGGTCAAGCTGGTCAAGGGCGTTCAACTTTGTTGGAATATCGGTGAGACACTAACAGTGTCTCCCTGATGCCACAAAGTCTTCATATCGATATCGGCGTAAGTCCAAACCATCGGCAAGACATTATAACGAATGTCATGAGTCATACCAAAGCCATCAACATCCAATGTGTTTCTATCAGCAAGAGATTTTCCATTGGCAAGACATTTTACCGAGCTCACAAGTTGCATCGACTTCAGCTTTGCCATCGGCAAGACTTTTTTGTTTGCCAAGAGGTTTCACTGGGTCTCCTCAAGTTTCACCGAAGCACCTGACAGTCAGCAAGACATTCTTCTTTCGTTGAGACTTCACTTCGAGCACAACCAAGTCTTACCAAGTTGACAAGACTTATGTCTTTCATCGAGACCTCACATCGAGCACCCATGTCTCACCGAGTCGGCAAGACATTTGACCTTTCACTGAGACCTTTCAACGAGCACTCATGTCTTACTGAAAACTATCGGCGAGACTCTCCATCGGTCGCCAAGACTTCATACGGAAGTCTTTGAGTCACCGCGAAGACCCCAAGTGAATACTCCCGTTGGTGAGACCTTTCTTCATCACTGAGACTTCTCCCCGAGATCCTTGTGTTACCCTGATAGCCATATGTTATCGATGAGACATTCTCCAGTCACTGGGACTTCTCCCCAAAACCCTTGAGCTACTCTGATATCCACTTTGACACCCAATATCAACCTTTGTCAGTGAGACATTTCATACTCATTGGGACATCTTACCAAAGCCCTTGTGATTACCCCGATAGCCATATGCGATTGGTGAAACTTTCATCAGTTGCTGAAACTTCTCCCTGAGACCCTTGTATTTCCCCAACACTCGATAAGAGCATACTGTCGGCCAGAGGTCTCAACTCGACAAGAGTTCATAGCGAATACATCTAGGTCACAGTGATAGACTTCATTCGACAAGACATCAACTTTGTCTCGGCAACATGAACATTTCAAAGGATTCAAAATAGCTAGTCAACCAAACATGAATAATGTCACAGTGACTTTTCCCTGTAGGAGTTACATGTCAGTAAGAATTGAGGCACATATTCCAACAAGCTCCCACTTGATGAAGATCTTACTGACACCTCCAGAGCATAATCAAACTACTAAAAAACATGGGCCAAGAGGCCCATTGAACTGGCACACCACCTGTATTTGTCTGTGCTCACAGGCTTCGTCAATACATCTACAACAACAATAGACTTCATTCAGCAAGACATCAGCTCTGTCTCAGTGACATGAACATTTCAAAGGATTCAGAATAGCTAGTTGGCCAGACATGAATAATGTCACAACGACTTTGCCCTGCAGGAGTTACATGTCAGTAAGAATTGAGGCACATATTCCAACACTCTTCACACGACAATATTATTTTCTTACTAACAATCTATCTACTACACCTATGACATATCCATCTATGGCTTGAATATATGTTCTTCACCATTACTTTTTCAGGATAAGGACCCCAAACAGTCCCAAAAATCCAACATCATAGCTTGCCATCCAATTCACATACCAATACCATGGGATTTCACTTCTTGCTTCCTCCTCTTCATCTTGGAAAACTGGTCTCATACTTGCAGATGAGTTGTGGTCACAACTACACGATCTGTTGTCAACTGGAAACCCACACAGATCAGGGTTCCCTAAGAAGTAAGTGGAATTAAATGTGGAGAATTGACGCCCTATTGGGATGTTGGAAAATTGAATGCTCCCGAGCCTCTTCCGGTCCACCTACTTGTCAGGAGCATTCGATGCCTGTAGCTGAAGTTTGTTTTGGGGATTGCCTTTTGCACTTGCTCCTAATGTGCACCTGAAGACTACAGAAGAAGTAAATGAAGTTGGGAATTTTTGAATTCCAATTCAATGCTAGTAGGTGAATTCGAAATTGAGAGGGAATGTGATTGAAGACAAAAAGAATGAAGGTAGTTTTATTCTGTTAGTTGGAAGAAGAAGTTTTTTTTTTTGTGCAGCAGCAGTCTGGAGACAGAGAATGTTTTGTGTGAGCTTCTGAAATCTCTTGAACAACATCAGTTGTTTGTTCTGTGTGTGAGTAGAGATTGCTCCTGAAGAGCTCTGCGTAGCTCAACTTAGTGAGCTCCTACTTAGCTTCTGAAGTTATCTGAACTTGGTTGAGCAGTTGATTGCTCCCATCAGATTGAAATTCATAGTTTAGAGTTTAGTTTCTAAAGTTTTTATGCTCAGTATTTATGTATTTCCATTTCTAGCTTAATGAATAGAAAGAAAGCTTGCATGTCTCATTTTTTTTGTTTATTCCGCATTTGAATATTCCCCTATTTGTGTTTGGGGAAATAGAGCAACAACTCTATGATTTCTATGCATTCAGAAATTTTGACATGGTATCAAAGCATTAGAAATTCTTGACATGGTATCAGAGCCATAGGCACCATTTCCTTGTGAGTTAGGGAATTTGTTTTTTTCTATCTGGGTATTCAGTTTATTGTGTAGGAGACATGGCTAGAGATGAAGGAAAGAGTTAGCAGCAGCCACCATCCTTTAATGGACATAACTATGATGTTTGGGCGAAGAAAATGGAGACCATTATGGTCGCCAATGATTTGTGGGAGTTTTTGGTCAATGGATTCAATGGTGTAACTGACCCAACAACATATGCTATGCTCACAAACAACCAAAAGAACCAATTGAAGGAGTTAAGGTATAAGGACACTAAATCTTTGAGTATGATTGAAGTAGCCTTGACAGAGGACATTTTTCCCAGAATAGCAGCAGCTAACTATGCAATGGAAGCTTTGGAAATCCTCCAAACCTGTTACAAAGGAACTGACAAGGTCAGATTGGTGAAACTCCGGATGCTTCGAAGAGAGTTTGAGACTCTTGAAATGAAGGACAGTGAGTCCATTTCTGTTTTCCACACAAGACTCTCTGGTTTGATAAACCAGTTGAGAGTGAATGTTGAGATCATTGATGATCAGAGGATTGTGGAGAAAATTCTTAGGAGGTTACCCATGAAATTTGATGCAGTGGTGATTTCCATTAAAGAGGAAAAGGATCTCACAACATTGTTTGTTGATGAGCTAATGGGTTCTTTGCAAACCCATGAGCAACGCCTAAATAGGTCTATAAGTTCCTCCCAAAAGCAAGCTTTTAAAGCTCAATTGAATGCAAGAGAATTGGGGAGAGGAAGAAATAGCTCCAGATGTGGTAGAGGGAGATCTGGATGTGGTAATGCTGGAGAAGAAAGCTCAGCACGAGCAAACAGCCAAGAGGGAGCGAGCAGCTCTCAAATCAGCTCTCAAAGAGGCAAGAAGAACAACAGTTCGAATATGAAGAATGACAAAAGCAATGTTGAATGCTACTATTGTCATAAGTTCGGCCATTTTGCAAGTCAATGTTGGAAAAAGTGGAGAGATCAGTCAAACCAAAGTGTGAATGTGGCTGAAGGAAACCAATCCACAACCTTCATCATGGGCAACATTGGTAAAGAAGGAAGCCCCAAAGTCTGGTATTTCAACAGCGGTTGTAGCAACCACATGAGCGGTAATGAAAGTCTTTTTTCTTTCATTGATAAAATTGTTAAGTTCGAAATAATAATGGGGAACAATGGAGTAGTTCTTCTTGTTGGAAGAGGATCTATTATGATCTGCAACAAGCAAGGTGAGAAGAAGGAGATACAAAATGTATTTCTTGCTCCTGGATTAAAGCATAACCTCATGAGTGTTGGTCAGTTGATCCAAAATGGATACAAAGTGTTGATGGAGAAGGGTCAATGCACGTCATTTATGACAAGAATGAGAGGACGAAGGTGTTTGCAGCAGTCAAAATGACAAAGAACCAAATTTTTTCGTTGAAGATTGAGACGTGTTTCTCATCTCAATCCATTGCTCCACCTCTCAAAAATGGAGAATGTACAGCAGTACATCATGTAGCACTCAAGAGCACCATTCAAGATCCCTCCAAATTGTGGCATCTAAGGTATGGAAATTTAGGCTATGCTGGTTTGAGTCTTTTGTCTAAGAAAGGAATGATTGATGGTTTTCCAAGGATAGTATAGCCTAATGTTAGATGTGAGGCTTGCATTTTGGGAAAGCAACATAGGCAACCCTTTCAATCGAGCAACTCTACAAGGGCAAGAGCACCATTGGAGCTGGTGCATACGGATTTGGTAGGTCCTATGCAAATCATTTCTGTTGGTAAGAGCAGATTTTTTATGACCTTCATTGATGATTACAGTCGTAAGACATGGGTCTATTTTTTGCAACATAAATCTAAAGTATTTGACAAGTTTTTGTTGTTTAAGGCCCAGGCTAAAAAGGAGAGTGGACGTGTGCTCAAGGTCCTAAGGTTAGATAGAGGAGGAGAGTATACCTCTAATTTGTTTGTGAATTTTTGTAAGAAAAATGGCATCAAGAAGGAGCTAACAGCCAGTTATACTCCGGAACAAAATGGAGTGGCTGAGAGAAAGAATCAGACCATTGTGGAAATGGCAAGGAGCATGATGAAAGAAAAAGGACTTTTGACTGAATATTGGGGGGAGGCTGTAGCAACAGTTGTTTATTTGATTAATAGAAGTCCAACAAAGGAGGTTCATCACAAAATCCCTCAAGAGGCATGTACAAGATGCAAGTGGACAGTTGAGCACTTGAGAGTGTTTGGGTGTGTATCATATGCACATGTGCCTAAAGAAAAGAGGCAAAAATTGGATGACAAGGGTGAAAAATTCATTTTCACGGGCTACAGTTCAGAGTCCAAAGCCTATCGGCTATACAATCTGGTCACCAAAAAGATAGTCATTAGTAGGGATGTGGAGTTCCTCGAAGACAATTCATGGCATGGAGTGGTAGATTCTGACAGCTCAGAACCGCTCCTGATAGCTCTTGAAGAAGCAAAAAACTAAACATGAAGTTCAAGAAGATGAGTTTGCAGATGCTCCTGAAAGCATCAGACAAGCTCTTGAAGAGCCCCTGAGAGCTCCTGAAAGCTCCCGATGGCTCATGAAGCTGAAAGACAGTCAGCCAGAGGATTGGCTCCTGAAGGTACCAGTCGAGCTCCTGAGAGGCCCATGAGAGCTCCTGAAGTTGGTAGATAGCTAGGAAGACTATCACAAACAACCAAAAATTTGGCAACAATGAGTTCTGGACAAGCTCCTGAAGTTTTTCGAAGAGCTCCTGAAGTGAACAGATAGAAAGGAAAGCAGCTAGAGACAGCCAAAAGATTGGCTCCTAAAAGTGCCAGAAGATCGACTCTTGAAGAGCTCCTGAGAGCTCCTGAAAGCTCCGGAAGAGCTCCTAAAATTGCCGGTAGAGCTCTTGAGAGCTCCCAACAACTCTTGAACCTACCTATTTAGCACAGTAGTAGCAGTAATGAAAGTATAGATCCACCTCTCACCTTCCTAATACCAAAAAAGACCAAGAGTCTAAGGGAGATCTACTAGAATGAAAGGTCTGATGAAGAATTTGATGAGAGTGTGAATTTTGCATTATTTTCTCATGGTGATCCAGTTTATTTTGAAGAAGTTGTGAAGGAGAAGAAATGGTGTGAGGCCATGGATGAGGAGATAGATGTAATAGAAAGGAACATCACATGGGAGTTAACAGATTTGCCTCCCAACAAGCAAGTTATTGGTGTGAAATGGGTCTACAAGACCAAGTGCAATGTCGATGGAATGATTGAGCAGCACAAAGCAAGATTAGTTGTGAAGGGGTACAAACAATAGTTTGGGATAGACTATAATGAGACTTTTTCCCTTGTTCCAAGAATGGAAACCATGCGGGTAGTCATAGCAATCGCAGCCCAGCACATGTGGAAGGTATTTCAAATGGATGTGAAGTCCACCTTCCTTCATGGAGTGTTAAAAGAAGAGGTTTATGTGGAGAAGCCATTTGGATATGAAGTTCTGGGTCAAGAACACAAGGTGTATAGGCTGAAAAAGGCCCTTTATGGGCTAAAGCAAGCTCAACGGGCATGGTACAGCAGGATTGACTCATATTTGATGAGCAATGGCTTTAACAAAAGGGATGGTGAGCCCACTCTTTACATCAAGGCAACAAATGGTAAGGTTTTGATTGTTGTCTTGTATGTTGATGATTTAGTTTTCACTGGGGATGATGATTTCCTCATTGTTGATTTTAAAGAGGCCATGAAAAGAGAGTTTGAAATGAAAAATTTAGGTCTCTTGAGATATTTTCTAGGCATAGAAGTAAAAAAAATGCATGATGGTATATTTATCTCTCAAGAAAAATATGCAAATGAGATCTTGAAGAGATTTAGAATGTTTGAAAGCAAGGCTGCCCCAACACCAACAACCATAGGTCTAAAGTTGAGCAAAGAAGATTGCAGCAGCAATGTGGATTTGACCATGTTTAAGAGGTTGGTTGGAAGCTTAATGTATTTAACAACAACTAGGCCTGATATAATGCACAGTGTGAGTCTTATTTCTAGGTTTATGGAGACTCCACGGGACACCCATTGGAAAGCAGGTAAAAGAACCCTGAGGTATGTGAATGGCACCAAAGGATATGGCATTTTGTACATAGCAACAAATGAGTTAGGGCTAGTTGGATACATGGACAACAATTGGGTAGGAATTTTGGATGATAGGAAAAGCACATCGAGCTATGTGTTTCATTTAGGTTCGGGAGTCATCTCATGGGGTTCCAAGAAGCAACCTATCATTTTCCTATCAACAGTAGTGGCTGAGTATATAGCAGCAAATGTAGCAGCATGTCAAGCTATTTGGCTGAGAAGAATCTTGGCAGACTTGATGGAGAAACAAGAGGATGGAATAGTAATTTTTTGTGACAATATTTCATCAATAGCCTTGACAAAAAATCCTATGTTTCATAGAAGAAGCAAGCACATTGAAATTAGTATCATTTTATCAGAGAATTCATCAAGAATGGTGAAATTAAAATGGCATTTTGCAGGTCTAAGCAGCAGCTAGCAGACATTTTCACCAAGCCTTTGAGCAGAGATAGTTTTGAGCGCCTAAGAAGCAGTTTGGGCGTTGTTGATTTGGATCAGATTTGATCTTGTTTTTTGGCTCAGGATCAAGGGGGAGTGTTGGAAAATTGAATGCTCCCGAGCCTCTTCCCGTCCACCTACCTGTCAAGAGCATTCGATGCCTGCATTTGAAGTTTGTTTTGGGGATTGCCTTTCCCACTTGCTCCTAATGTGCACCTGAAGACTACAAAAGAAGTAAATGAAGTTGGAAATTTTTGAATTTCAATTCAATGCTGATAGGTGAATTCAAAATTGAAATGGAATGTGATTGAAGACAAAAAGAATGAAGGTAGTTTTATTCTATTAGTTGGAAGAAGAAGTTTTTTTTTTTTCTATGCAGTAGCAGTCTGTAGACAGAGAATGTTTTGTGTGAGCTTCTGAAATCTCTTGAACAACAACAATTGTTTTTTCTATGTGTGAGCAGAGATTTCTCTTGAAGAGCTCTGCATAGCTCAGCTCAGTGAGCTCCTAGAAGCTCCTGAAGTTATCTAAACTTGGTTGAGCAGTTGATTGCTCCTAGTAGATTGAAGTTCATAGTTTAGAGTTTAGTTTCTAAAGTTTTTATGCTCAGCATTTATGTATTTCCATTTCTATCTTAATGAATAGAAAGAAAGCTTGCATGTCTCATTTTTTTTGTTTATTCCGCATTTGAATATTCCCCTGTTTGTGTTTGGGGAAATAGAGCAACAACTCTATGATTTCTATGCATTCAGAAATTTTAACATGGTATCAAAGCATTAGAAATTCTTGACATGGGATTCTTCCACAAAGCATGTTGTTGGATACAATGAAGAAACTCAAAAAAGAAACTAGTACCATCCGACTTGGGGTCCTTCCATGTAATTTATTATTTGAAAGATCCAATGACTCTAACTACCTGAGCAAGCCAAAACTTATTGGAATCTCTCCTCTAAGACTATTGCTCGACAAATTCAGAACATGCAAACTTTTCAGGTTGCCAATTTCTGAAGGAATTGCACCTGATGGCTGATTTGAAGAAAGATCGATGGCAGTTATGAGTAAAAGAATAGAATTCACATAGTGTAGGTTCAATCCTTTATTGATCAGTTTGATCTCTTCCTTATAATGATAAGAACGACCATTATAGGAGTGACCATGCAAGACTTTTGATCCTCCCGTTTCTCCATCCATTATAGCTGTCAAATTCCCCAACTTTGGTGGGATAGCACTAGTCAAATTACTGTGGGAGATATCTAAAACATGGAGACATGAAATATTGCCTAATGCATGTAGAATCCACCTATGGAATTTTTTTGACCTCAAAACAAGTATTATCAAGTCAAAAAGTTGTCCTAGCCAAAGAGGTATCTTCCCAGACAAGAAATTATTTGCCACATCTAAAATCTGCAACTTCAAACAGTTTTTGATGCCAAGTGGTAAGTTTCCTTTAAGCATGTTGTCACTGAGATGAAGCTTTTCAAGTTGGAGTAGCCTTCCTATCTCTGATGGAATCTCTCCACTCAAATTATTTTTTCCAAATTTAATCTTCTCAAAACTAAGCAGTTGGTAATACTTGATGGTATTTTTCCTACAAAGTTATTTTTTGATAGATCCAAATCCTAAAGGTTTTGTAGAAAACCAATGGAAGTAGGAATACCACCTACCAAATTTTTTTGACTATGACAAGAACTCCAGCATGGGAAGAAGCAAGCCAATATCTATTGGGATGACACCGGTGAATCTATTTTGGGATAGGTCCAATAGTTCCAAGTCTAGTGCAGGCACAAAAGGAATGGGAAGAGAACCCGTTAACATATTATTATGTAAATCTATCCCCATATAGTAGTTTTATCAAAGCTGGAGGGAAGTTCACCTTACAAGTTATTGTTTGACAAGTAAAGAACTTGCAAAGATGGAAGGTCCCCAACCCAAGATGGAATGTTTCCATAAAGACTGTTGTTGGCGAGATCCAAAAACCACAAACTCAATTGTGTTGAAAGGAATGCAAGAAAGGGACCCCCAATATTACAAGAACCCAATTTCAATCTTTCAAACTGCATTGGAGGTATCCATTCGGGCTCAATATGAATAGTCAATTTATTGTTTGAAAGACGTAGCTCAACAAGCCTCTTAACATTTTCAAAGAAGTGGAGAAAAAAGTAACCTTCTAAATTGTTATTAGAGAGATTAATTCTAGAAATTTGATGCAGACGTCCAAGAGAAGTGGGAATGTTACCGTTAAGCTGATTGTTATCTAGATAGAGCTCTTCCAAAGAGGAAATCATACCTAGCTCAGAAGGCACATTGTCGTTCAGCAGATTATTAGAGAGCCTAAGATAAATCAAGGATGAAAGCAAACCAATTGAAGCTAGAATTTGTCCAGAAATATTTCCAATGCAAGGTGGAAAACTTCCACTGGAAGACTATAGAGAAAATTTATTAAGGTGAAGCCAACCCTCACATAACAAAATTTGACTTATATTTCTAATTTTTTCATTGTCAGCCAACATAAGCTCTTTCAGATGAGGAAAATGGGAGACACTTGTAGGGAATGGACCCGTTAGGTAATAGTTATCAAGACAAATGGAGACTAAAGCAGTCATATTTTCCAACCACGATGGCACTTTGGAAGTAAAATTGTTCCAACTAAGTTGGAGATTGAAGAGGGAAGTGAGGTTTTGTAAAGCATTGGGGAGTTGCCTGGACAAAAGACAAAATTTGAGGTTAAGGTGGCGAAGATTATGGAGCCCAGAAAGTAGAGCTTCCAATTGCTCCCCTATCATATTCAATTCGACCCCTTGAAGTGACAAATTCCTTAACTCCCACAGATTCTCTATCCACTCCAATCTCAAACTGTACATAGGCCTACAGTAATAGAAATGATAGCCATTCTCTTCGTAATTTGTTATAACCAATCTTGAAAGTGTTGTGAAAAGGTGTGTTGTACACCTTGCATTATGTATTTAATGTAATTATTCTTGGGGCCACTTAATGTTGCATGTAACATTGGGACATAAGTTAAGTTGCTAAAATGTAATTATTTAATATTGGGGAAATAATAAATAAAGCACCCAATATTAGATAAGGGGACATGGTTTGTAATCTCATAGTTATTGTCACATAGTTTTGTGTAATACCACTTAGTGGTTTTGTGGGAGCTTGCTTCTATAAAAGCAACCACAAAGGTAGTTATTGTAAAGTGATGTAATTTTGCATGTTTAGCTCTGGTTAACATTTTCGAGGGTTTGAAGCATGGCACATGATGTGTGGTTGCATGCTTGTTCGTATGGATTGCTTGGAGAGACCTTGTTGCTTCAATGGTGTACATGGAGACTCAGAAGATGTATTGTAATCTTATTGTTGAATAATACATGAGAGATGGATTCTTTTGGAGGCTAGTTTTTTTCCCTATTGAGGGTTTTCCCAGGGTATATCTTGTGTCATATGTTTATGGGTATGTTGTCTATTCTCTTGCATGTGGATTCTGAATACTGAGACACATAGATTTCTTTATGGGTTATGTGGAAAGTGTCTTTAATTGGTTGCAAGTTTCCAACAAGTGGTATTAGAGCTTTGGTTGTGGTTGTATAACCCTTGATTAAGAAAAATCTTGTTTAAGTTTGAATCTATGCATTGCATGTGATAATCAAAGACATGGCAGGATATGAAGGTTTTGCAGGTTGTTCATTGCAGATCTAAGGGTTTTGGGTTTGCTGATTAAATGGGTTGTTTGTGGATCTGGGATGTGAGAAATTTTGGGTGAAATAGGTTTCTTGGTTTTGTATTCAAATGGGGGTTTTGGAGGTGAACTTTCATAGATGATCTTCTGGTCCAAAATAAGCCTCACGGTTGGATCTGGGTTGGCCGAGAGACGAAAATTGATATATAATTTAACCTATTTCTGATACTGTGAAAAATTACAATTTTTTTGTGCCCATGCCCAGATCATACGAACGTCAAAATAATATTAAAAAAATAAATATTTTCCCAGTTGCCATTAAAATTAGTACCTACACAAATAAAAAAAAATGATTTGAAAAAGTTTATATTGAAAAACTTTTGAAAATAAAAAAAATTTAAAGTTTTTTGGGGGAGGGGGGAGGTGACCCCATTCCCGTACCTTCGTCTCTACAGCTGAGGTACCAATGGTACTGTCAGTACTGTCAGCTCTGCGGTGGCCGACAGTACAGTCGGTACCACCGGCAGAGTCTGCCTAGACCGGCAATACCGGCCGGCAGGCGGGTGGAGCCATGCACATTAAATGTGCTCCTAAATTGTTTTTTAAATGGATTTTTTTTATTAAAAATTTAATCCGCCATGCACATTAAATCCGCCCTGCATAATAAAATCCACCATATTTTTGAAGGTCCCATGCATAATGAAATTTAATTATTTATTCGGGTCTGCCACCTAAGGAGTGGCACCGCCTGGGTGGGGCCGCCACCCAGCCACCAATGGTGGCTAAATTTTTTTGCCTCAGGTGCAAACTATAGTTTCACTTCGGAGGGGCATAAATTTTTCCCAGATTGTCTGTTTTTTGATTTCTTAGATTCGTTGGAAAGAAAACTCAGAGCTCTACACTGTGGTGATAGAGATTTTTCCAAATTCTACAGTTTTGACAATATTTTGCTTAGTCAAAGTCAGATTTTTATTTTGAGTTTCGAGAGGTGATATCGAGTGCATACAGAGTTGGATTTTGGACTTTGAATAGTCAACGGAAACCTTGTTTAGAGCACTATACAGTGGATCAGGATTAGAGATATTTTGGTATAGTTTATATGATGTTTTCTTTATCTAAGTTGTTTATGGGTTTCTTTGACTATGGTGATATTATGAGTTTATGGATGATCGGATCTTGGAGATTTGATGTTGGATTCATTAAATGCTTAGTTGTACATCTCATATTATTATTTCATTTGACATGGTTATTAGTATATGGTTGGATTTATATGCTTCATTGATGTATCTACAAGTTGTGCAATGTTGTAGGCAGTCTATACTTACATGTTGCATTTATGACTTGGATATGGATTGTCTTTGCCTATTGATATTTCAATGTTGATGCATGTTTAGTTTTGGTGGCTTGGTTTAGTCACTTGGTTTGCTGGTTTTGTTGTCATGTTAAGGAGATGAGATGGTATTATAAGGTACAATCATGATATGAGATATATGTAGTTGACTATGATTATGCAGATATGTGGATATTGTTGGGTTGAGTTGTTGTTACATTTGGTGGTGATCATGGTGTCATGGATGTTTCTTGTGCTTTAGAGACTTTGGCATGTCATGATGGTTTATGCAAGTGCATTGTTGGTGGTGTTGGATTGGTTCCCGATTATGGTTGTGGCAGTGTATCTTCGTGGTATGAGGATCATGTTTTTACTTTTCCTTTTGGGAGCTCTTGTTATATTTGAGTTCTTTGATTGTGTGAGGGCCTTTGGTTGATCTTCATGAGGATATTGTTATCATGATGTCATGGATAGCTTGATTTCACTTTTCAGTGGGAACTTTTGACAGTGATGGTTTTGGTGGTGATGGATATGTTTATGATGGTTTGGCGGTTGTAAGTATCTTCTTGGCTTAGAGATTTTGGTTCTACTTATTATGTTACTGACATTTCAATTGTGTGTGTAGACTTGGATGATCTTCATGGAGAGGATGGTTGTCATGATGCCATGTGTGACTCGGTATCACAGTTCAGTGGGAGTTGTTGGAAGTGATGTGGATTCACCATTTGATGGTGGATGTTGTTTTGCAGTGATTGTTGGTTTCAATGGTTAATAGGCATTTTTGGTTTCATTGACAGAGGATGGTTTTATTCATATTGATTACATATGTTGATTATTGGTTTAGGGTGTTATTGTATTATGTCATGGTTTACTCTTGATCATATGTTAGATTTTTGGCATGGTACTTGTTCTCTTGAGACTAGGATGTATGCATTATTGTATGAGATCTCCTATAAGGAGATGGTTAGATCATGTTGTCATGGTTATGTTCTTGATTCGCGATTGGATATATGACATTGATCTTGTGTGGTTCTCTTGGTATTGGATACATTGATCATTTGCTTGATTACTTCATGATGGTGTTATGTTGCATTTGGAGTTTGGCATGGATTGGTTGGTTGCAGGTACTCATGGATACTTGGAGACATAGGTGAGGCTTGAGTTCTCTTATGATTAGAGACATGTGTTGAGATGGATACTCTTGATGAGACTTCAACAGGAAGTTCGAGGATCCTACACCTTGGTTGGACGTGAGTTCAACATGGACCTATGAGGAGAGTGTTCTTGGATGAGTCATGATGACTTGGATGTCTTGGAGGAGCATTATCATTCCTCACTCTTGGTATACTCGGTAGTTTCACTTGAGAGGTATTTCCCATTGTTACTTTCAGGTGCTTTGTGTTTTATGCTTTATCTTCTCATGCATAAGGATCTTGAGCTATGGATATATGGTTTTGGAGGGTTCATTTGAGTAGTGTTGGCATGTTTATCTGCTTATGCATTGTGATTACACTCATTGATGTTGAGTTTAGGAGATGTAATGGGCTTATTTCCTTCATTGGGAATGGATTTAGTTTGATCTTCTTTGGTTATGAGAGGCTTACATCCATGTTGACTACATGATACATATGTTATGTTTGATCTTGAAGATTAAATAGTTGGGTGTTGTTATGGCTTTTCTTTTGGGGTGTTGCGGAGGAGATCATACTTGACACAGTTGGCTTTTAGAGGTGTATGTAGGAGATTTTTCTTACAGGTTAATGATATACAAGTTTGGATATCATTGTAGATGATTCCTTGTTACTACATGATGTATTTTACACTTTCTATATGATGTTATTAGTAGATTTGGTATGCCTTGATCTTTTTCAAATTTGCATTACCCATGCAATGGCAGCTCTTGGATGTGTATGTCATTCTTTGATAGGTTTTGCACATGGAGTTTATGATTGTAGTTTATGGGTGTATATGTTTATGGCATGAGTTTACTATGTTTTGTATACCTTAGAGGTATGAATAGTTGGATGTATTGGCACTTGTTGTGGGTGTTATTTCAGCTTTGGGTTTGTGTATCTTGACAGCTACTAGTGCATATTGATACTTTTGGATTGAGTGTATGTGTTTGGGATATCAGTTGAGCAGGACTTATTCTTTGTTGTGACAGATTGTGTGGCTTCTCTATTGGATGGTTTCTTATCTTTTTGCAGTGGCATGATGGAGGATGAGAGCATTCATGCTTGGGATGGTAGTCACTTTGATTCATGTTACAAGTATCTTGATGGAGCACATGGAGCATTTTGATTCCATGATGGTATATGTGGCTATATGGATTGTTCATTTGATTCATGTTTTGAGGTTACTTGTTCCCCTTATGCAATGTATACAAAAAGTGGGAGAATGTTGGGAAAAGGTGTGTTGTACACCTTGCATTATGTATTTAATGTAATTATTCTTGGGGCCACTTAATGTTGCATGTAACATTGGGACATAAGTTAATTTGCTAAAATGTAATTATTTAATATTGGGGAAATAATAAATAAAGCACCCAATATTAAATAAGGGGACATGGTTTGTAATCTCATAGTTATTGTCACATAGTTTTGTGTAATACCACTTAGTGGTTTTGTGGGAGCTTGCTTCTATAAAAGCAACCACAAAGGTAGTTATTGTAAGGTGATGCAATTTGGCATGTTTAGCTCTGGTTAGCATTTGTGAGGGTTTGAAGCATGGCACAAGATGTGTGGTTGCATGCTTGTTCGCATGGATTGCTTGGAGAGAGCTTGTTGCTTCAATGGTGTTCATGGAGACTTAGAAGATGTATTGTAATCTTATTGCTGAATAATACATGAGAGATGGATGCTTTTGGAGGCTAGTTTTTTTTCCTATTGAGGGTTTTCCCAGGGTATATCTTGTGTCATATTTTTATGGGTATGTTGTCTATTCTCTTACATGTGGATTCTGAATACTTAGACGCATAGATTTCTTTATGGGTTATGTGGAAATTGTCTTTAATTGGCTGCAAGTTTCCAACAGAAAGATCTACGGCTTGGAGGTTGGAAAGATTCCCTAGCTGCCATGGGATTCTACCATCCAGATCACTACTAGCATAGGAAAAATTGAGGTAAGTTAAGTGATGTAAGGAGGTAAATCCTTCGAGAATCTTACCTTGGAAATAGTTGAAGCTGAGATCTAGACGCTTCAGTCGTTGTAGGACAAAAAGATTTGAATGTAATAAACAAGGAAAATCTTGGATTACAATGACAAAAAAAAGCTTAAATTTAAAAACAAAAGGATGTTACAAATTTTTGAAGTATATTACTTGTGGATATAACGCCACTCAAGTAATTGGAACTCAAATCCAAATGCTCTAGATGCTTTAATTTGAACAAAGCTGGAGAAAGTCTACCACTTTTCTGGTAATCTATATAGTTCTCTGGTGAAAGATGAGAATAGCTGGAAAAATAAAGTTTGATGACATGGGATGTCTCTTTGCTGCATTCAACACCCATGCCACTCACAACAATTAAGCCCCTTCCATGAACTAAATCTAAGTGCAGGAAACAACTCATTCTTGAAAGCAACAATGGCATCTCTTTCCTCCCTTAAGCACAAAACATTGCAACAGACCATTACCCAATTTCATGTCAGGACACTAAACAAATATATCACCCTCAAGTATCTCTCCATCCTAAAAAAGTAGCGGATTCACCTGCAACCACATGGATAGCATATTAAGTTAAAAAATTTAGTATTATGATTATATACAAATAATGAAAAGGATAATGGAACTAAATATAAAGTTCAGTGCAATAAGTGGGAGAAAGTTTATTGTATTAAAAATTAAACAATTATGAAAAATTGAATTTAATTAATTATAAAAGATCTGTAATATGACTGTTTCTATGGAAATTATATATAAAAAATATACAATCATATAAAAAAATAGAAATATTAAAAATTAATAATTCAATACCTAAAATTTGAACTGAACTGCATTCAAGATCTGAGCCACAGTACCTGACAGAAGAAGAAATATCAGAATGAGATTATATAGACTGTGGAAAACAGTATCATTTCGACCTGTTGTGAAAGATAATTTCTTCATAATTGATATAAGAGTGTCATTTTATAGACATTTTAAGCTTAGTTAAATTTTGTCCTAATCGATATAGACCTATGGAAAACAATATCATTACGAACTGTTTTGAAAACCTTGTGAAAGATAATTTCTTCATTGTTGATATAAGAGTTTGATTGATTATAAATAATTGATAAAGATAGGCATTTTAACTTTAGTTAAATTTCTTCCTAATTGATAAAGCTGACACAATGATATGTTTCATTATAAAAAGAGTGTCCACTTCTACAGTACACACAATGACACAATGATATGTTTTTAAGTATGGTTTCATTTAAGGGAAGCGAGAAAAATGCAAGGCTTGAACGTGATAGAATTTGTCGTCCAACTACCGCCATTTATAAGAAAAGGAATTCCATGGTAGAAGAGCAGGAAAGAAATTTGTCTTTTATCACCTCTTTCAAACTTCCATAGAAGAAGATGGTCTGGTAAAGAATTGTAAGCAAGGGTGGGCACCAAAGAAAATGACATGGACATGCGAGTCAGACCATCATAAATGACTTTGAGCGACATTCAGGCAAAGTTGAGGAAGTAGAAGCTGAATTGAAAGAACAGGAAAAGGAAGTTTTTTTGTTTAATAGTGGAGACCCATGGGTTTATATTTGTAATGGGAAAAATGCATTATTTTGGTTAGTTTATTTATACGTAGTATAAAATATATTGTATTTTTTGTATAATCGGTACATAATTGTATTTTTTTTAGATTTTATTTTAGGCTAGGTATGCAATTGTATAATTGACTTGAGTCATGTAGTCAATTGTGAAAATAAGCACCAAACCTTTAGAATTCAAAATTTATGTTGAGAGTCAACCTTACCCTTCCGTATTTGACCATTATGTATTGACTAGACATGTAAAACATTTTATTCATGACCGTTATAGTTGCATTTTCAAGGGGTAATCCTAGTTCATTTTAGATATCTCCTAGAATCAAGTACCCAATATGGAATTTGAAAAGAGTTCAAAATGGAATTTGAAAAGAGTTCATTTGATGCAGCCAAAATTCACAACATATAAATTATAATTATTATTTAAAAAAAAAGACATAGAAAACTCAAAATACTTCTCCAAATTCTCCTTTATTCCCCATTCCATTCTACCTTTGAAACTGAAAAGAAACTTCATTTTAAGTACAAATATGAAAATCAAAATTTTTGGCAACTTTTAGCAAAATCCCAAAATTATATTTTTTGAAAAATTTTAGCAACTTTGTTAACTTGCCTTTTTTTTTTTGGTAATTTCTCATTCTTATCTTCATGGCCTATGAAAGTTGCCAATTATTTGAAACTAATTAAAGTGACATTAATTGTCAACTTACTAATCTAATTACATGTAGTGTTTAAAATTAAATAGAAAAACAAATTTAAAAAAATCTTGAAAAATCACTAAAAGCTCAATTGGACTCCTAGACCAAAATTTATGACCTCTAGAAGTTCCTACATCATTCTCCTCTAGTTGAAAAAGCAAAGCTCATACGAGTTGCTTTCTTGAAACTTGTGTTACTTGTCCCAATCCAACTTCTTCAATTTCCATTATGTAATCCATGTGTTTTCTTCTTGTGCTAGTCCTTCCCTATGTACTAGATACAATTTGCTATTTTGACTTTGTCACGTGTACATTGTCTTTTTCTCCAAAATATGTGCAATCCTTTCCTTTCTGCTTGGAACCTATTGTTTCCAATCCATTTCTTTCTCACACTTCTTAACCTTCACCACTACCTTTACTTCCATCTCTTCTCCTATTTGCATTTCATCTTTAATAAAACCATAAAATTTATTTTTTACCTCTTTCTCCTCTATTACCACAACATCCTCATCTTCATTTTCAGTTAAACTTGCATTTTCCAAACCAGTAGCATCCTCCAAAGGATACTCAATTTCTTTTGTTGGTACATATTTTTCTTTACTTCATTCTCTCTACATCACTAGTGCATAACAAAAACCTGTCACCTTTCTTTCTTTAACAAGTTCTCTTGTGGACAACATATTTTCAACAACGTATAAGTTATAATTATTATTAAAAAAATAGGCACAAAAAACTATAAATACTTCTACAAATTCTACTTTCCAAATTGAAAATAAACTTTATTTTAAGCACAAATATGAAAATCATCTTTCTTGGCAATTTAAATAGCACAAAAAATTTTTGGTAATTTTAGCAAAATCCAAAAATTATCTTTTTTTTTTAATTTTTAGCAAAATTTAAAAATACTTTTTTTGAAAATTTTTAGTAACTTTCTTAACTTGTCTTTTTTTTGGTAATTTCTCATGCTTATCTTCATGGCCTATGAAAGTTGTCAATTATTTGAAACTAATTAAATTGACATTAATTGTCAACTTACTAATCTAATTAAATGCAAGATTTTGAAATTAAATAGAAAAAAAATAGAAAAAAAACTTGAAAAATCACTAAAAACTCAATTGGACTCTAGGTCAAAATTATGACCTCCAAAAGTTCCTGCATCATCATTCATCCTAGAAAGATTGGCAAGAAGTGGGAAGATGCTATATGTGAATTGGGGGAACCCTCCTCAGATGAAGGTACTATCAACCCTATTAGGTAGTATTTTTCTTCATTTTGTACTCCATCATCAAGCAAGGAATAGAGAAAAATAATGAAATTGAGCCCTTGAGCAAGTAAGAAAAAGGGAAGTTATTAAGAACAAAAATTTAGAAGAAGATGCATTTAGCCATCACTCTTTGTTCCAAGCTAAGGATTGTGAGTTGTCCCCTCCTCTTTTAGATATTACTAGCTACATGCAAAAAATAGATGAAGTTGACAATTCCATCAAAGGTCTTGGTGGAACTCATGAAGATGATGAGGTGCAAAAGAAGGTACTAAGAACTTTGCCTAAATCCTATAGTCATAAGGTTTCTGCTTGTACTAGTGTAAATTTGCACCCCTAAGAAAATTCCCCATTTAATTTTCCCTACCTTAGAAAGTGTAAACTCGATGATGTAAACTCCTCTACCACCACCTTGCTCCATCCACCTAGGCATGTCTTTTTGTGTCAGTTGAGGAATCTCTATTGGGGACATACGCACGTTGCATGGATGACCGTGTGTCGTGCTTTCATCCTGAAAAGATTCCCACCCCTAGAATTAGCAAAAGCATTACATTTCCTATTGGGTACAAAGTATAACATCTCCTACCTCCTTGACCAATGAAATTCAAGCCTTCTACCTCCCTTTTTCTAATTCAAATCTATCAACTCTGATTCTTTCACCTCTCTTGATCTCTTTTGGAATCTCTCTTGCAATCTAGCTCATTCTACTCTCATTTTCTTGCTTCTACACCACTTCTCTTGGCTATAAGCTCTTCATTTTGGATCTAACACCACGTTCTTGGTACAACACCATTGCTATTGGAGGATCATCAAGCTTCTTCCTTTCGCTATTAGCCTTGAGTGCTCATAATTGAGAAGGTGATATTGCTATTTGATGTCCATTTGCATCATCATATTTATTGAGTAGAATTCTAGTTGTTTTTGCTCTCTACTTAGCAATACTATTTCCTTTCTATGTTTTGTATCACTTTCTACACTTTGTGGCTATTTGGCTATTCATGGAGGTGGGAACACCAAAACGTGGGTCTGACTAAGGCTGACCTCAAATACAACCCAACATTTTTCCCATTTCTATGTGTGTAGGTGTGTTTGAGTGGAGCTAATTGAAGAATTAAATCATGTGAAGCACAAAATCTTTTCCTACCTTCTCCTTGTAATTTCTAGCATAATTCTTTTTACTAACCTTTTCATTGTATTTTTTGTTTCTATAGTTTTTTATTCTCTATCAAAATGTAAAACATCAAATAGTCAAGCAATTAGTAGGTTCTTAGTGTTTTTGTTTGTTTTCTAGACCCCTATTCATACAGGATGCCAGCATGTCCCTAAGACACCAATGCATCACACTAGAGTCCAAGATCTGTGTTATCATCCTTAGATAGTGAGTTGTCTAGGCAATAGAACAAACCCTTGAAGCTGACTCTTTTGACCTTGTGAACATTTGGTTTTAGCAAAAGGAAAGTGGAAAGCTATTTACCCTTCCTTTTAAGCCTCAATACCTTATCCTTTTCATTTTGTCTATAAAACTCGAGGTAGTTTAGAGAATCCCATTCCTTGGGGCTCTCTCATGACCTAGAGTCTCAAGGGTGATGGGTCCCCCTTCTCTACATTTTGGTGAACCCAACGTGAACTATTTTTGTCTCATTTCTTGGTATCAAAGAACCTCCTCTTGTGTCCTAGAGGCATGTTGTAGATTTGTGTGTTGTAGGGCATGCAACCTTGCAACCAAATCTATGACCCCTAGATGCATAGTTAGAAGGGCTCTTAGATATTTTAACGAGCAGAATTTAGATAGGTCATTGTCCAGTCTCTCAACATTCAAAATCCATTGATTTTGTTCCATTTGTGTACATTAACATGGTCTCATTCACACACATTCCCTCCACCTAGCTTGCAAGTGGATCACTAGACATAACTTTAACCTCGTAGGATTTACCTATGAATAAAGAGCCTTCTCCCTTGTACATTCCCACTTGTGTCAATGCAAACATTGTGATTGGTGTCTTAGTTGACCCTCATATGAGCTGAATGAATGTTATAATGGAAGAAACTCTACTTATAAACCTTTTGCATAGAGAGGAATACAAATAATTGAAGGCCACTATACACACACATGATGGACTCTTAATCCCTACTATTGGTTCTATTACTCTTTTGATCTTGGTAGGACCCAGGGCTGTGCATACCTCTTTTGTCATAATTCCAGAGTTAAAACTATTCAGGGTGAAATTGGGCATTCCATGGCTGGTTTCCATCAATGGCGTTGCTTTAGTGATTCATAAATGTCTCAAGTTCTCTCATGAGGGATCTATGGACATTGTGCATGACACTAGTTACAAACCACTAGTGTCACATGGGGGCTTCTCGTTAGACTACTTTTGGCCCACTCCCATAGAAACACTCCCTCTGAGGATGTACTTGCTATATCATGCCTACATATGTCAAGTAAAAGAGTGGGGGTAGGACACCAAAAGTGACATATCTAGTATCTCCCTATGCTATCTCAGTAAAAGGTTCTATGATTCTGCAACAACAAGTTGCCTCCTCCTAGAAAAAGGGGAAGGGGAAGATTGATCGTGACCAATGACCTTACTCCTCTCTATCTTCTACTCTGTATGCTTCCTCTTATCACCCCATTATGGTATCCTCAACTCATTCTCCCATGCCTTGCATGGGGAGACCGATGGTGCCTGCTTGGCCAAAAGCTAAGCATCAAGTTTTTGAACTTCTCGTCTTGCTCATGGTTCCTAGACCTGTTGTTTACACCAAGGGTAAGGGTCCTCATGGAGTGGTCCTCGTGTCTTGAACTCCATGGCCTCCTATCATTCTTCCTCCTACCCCCCTCATAGTGAATGGGAAGAGACCTATTACCGAGGCACTTGTGTCTGCTTCTCCACCTATTAGTGTTTCCAATTTTGCACTCCTTTCTCTTGCCCCTATCTAGGACCTATTGCCCTTCCATTGGCCATAGTTTTAGAACACACTCCTATGGTAGTATGAGAGCCTCCCACTTCTTCTTAGGCTACAACTTCTAGTGCATAAAGTAGACACAACCAACTTGTGTGCAAGAACAAGCTTAGGAGAAAATATTTTGCCACTGAACATTCTGCCTTGTAGAAGGTAGAAGGGGAGCCAGTAGCTCCTATTTATGTTGGGCCTCCTCTTTCTACTTCTTCTACTTTAGTTTCACTCACCTTAAAGTCCTACTTTTGACACCCCTAGCAGGTGCTAATGATCCTCACTCGAAAAGGGTGTAGGTGTTCATCACTCCTTCCATGGAGCCTCCTCTTTTGATATCCCTCCATTTTCTCAACCTATAGACATGCCGAACACAATGATAGTTTCTATTGCGGCTTTGTATTCTCCCCCCTTCACCTCCACTTCTTCCATTGGGATTCAACATCCTTCATTGAAGCGTAAGCTAGAGGATGACCCCACTTCAAGTGGTGGTCGGAAGAAGGGCTCACCTTCTTCAGCAGCTAGTCCTATTTTGGCCTATGTTGTCCTCGTGACAGAGGCGGCCCCCACATCCCTTAATTTTTGAAAATTCCACTCTTGATGAGGTCAGTAGTGGATCTTAGGCACCTCCTTCTTCTCCCACCCAGTTAACACTTGGTACTCGGGTGAAGTGCATGTTTAACTCGGTGGATGATGTCCCGGCTCTGTCCAGGATCTTTGTGAGATCAATGACCTTCACCTCACAAGAGCTTGATGAAGAAGATTTTGAGGGGCCTTCTTCCTTGGCCCTTGTTGCAATAGATTCGGAGGGTACTCCCCTCACTATCTCACCTTTGCAAGCCTACCCTCCCTCCCCATATAATGATCTACATTGGGAGTAGGATGACCTGTTGGTCAATGAGGAGTAGGGTGGTACCTCTTTTTTGTCTATAGATTAGATTTGTGTGTGTGTTGTGTTCCCTCGTGCTTGTATTTATGTGTTTTTGATACTTCCTAGAGGACCCTTGCTACCCTTGCTACCCTTGTAGGTGCTTGGATGCATGCCTAAAACATTTATCATGAACTTCCTCTTTCTATTTCATCATTCTTCTATATCTTGTGACTTTGTTCTTCAACAATTGGAGACAATGTAAAGAGTTGGGGGCATTTAGGCCTCCCTTCCATGTTGACCTAATTATTTTTTAATTTTTATTTTTATTATGTCTTCATGTGCTCTTCTTCATGATATGGGAACTTTGGGGATTGATGATCATTCGTTCATATACCATATGCTAACTATTTATATATATGAATAGATCTAACCCTGAACTCTCAGATCCCCCTATCCCTTGATTTCTTCATTTTTTCTTGTCTCTCATTTTCTTTGTCTATGTTTGCATCTCTCTATCTGCTTAGTGATGTTGTCATTTTCATGTGTTGTCCCTCACGTGCATGACAACATTTCCACATTTACATCTTGCAATGTATCGTAGGCCATAACATTCTTGCTTCTTCTTTCTCTCCTTACGATGTGATGTACTCCTTTGCTTTGCATGTACCATCCTAAGGGGGGGCTACCATACTTCTCTTATTTTCATTATGGTGATTTCGGTGACCAAAAAATCCCTTATTTAAAATTTTTCATTTTTCTAAAATGAATTCTTCAACAAGGACCCCCTAATGAAATTTTTCTTTCAAAAATGAGTTCATAGCAAAAGAATCTAAAAACTTTCCTTCAAAAAAGGAGTACTTTTTCAGATGAAGAGTTTTGAAAATTTTCCTTTGAGAAGGAGAATTCTTTCTATCAGATTCCTTGATGAAAGATATCTTTCAAAAGGATTTCCTTGATAATAGAATCATTTGCAGAAAATACTATTCTTTTCAATCAGTGTGTCCCTTTGAACAGGGCCCTTGCTATCTTGAAGGGTTCCTAAAGTGACCCCTTTGAAAACTTATCCTTCAATTGCTTGCTTTGTGATATGTTTATTTTTTTGGCTTTTCTTCCTAACATGTTTTTTTTGTAGCTTAACATGTTGCTTTGTAGGACCAAGCACCTATAAAGCTACTTTTACCATCAAGCTTTCCAAGAAAAACCAAGTACCTCATCAAGCTTTCCTTGCAGGACCAAGAACCTATAAGGGCATTTCACATCAAACTCTTTAGGACCAAGTACCTATAAAGTCCTTTCATTTCAAGCCCCATAGGACTGAGAACCTGTGGTGCTCCCTTTGCAAGACCAAGAACCTATGAAGCTCCTTCTTTCTACAAGACTGAGAACTTGTAGAGCCTCTGCTCAACTTTTGCAAGACTGAGAACCCATGAAACCAATTCCATAGGATCAAGTACCTATGGAACCATCTCTCTCCCTTTCACGTCAAGGTTTCCCTATAGGACCAAGAACCTATAGAGCTACCTCCTACACATCCAGGTGTGCCAAATCAGAGATCTAATTCCTCAAAAATTAAGGTATATTCTCTTCAATCTCTTTCTACTTTACCTCACATTCACACTAACACATATGCTGACTAAAGTGGGGGAAAAATGTAATGTCACGAATTTGCATCCCTAGGAAAATTCCCCAATTAATTTCCCCTACCTTAGAAAATATAAATCCAATGATGCAAAATCCTCCATCGCCACCTTTCTCCATCCACCTAACCATGTTTTTTTGCATCGACAGAGCAATCTTTGTTAGGGATGCGCGTGTGTCACATGAATGTATGTGTTTCATGTTGTCGTCTTGACAGGATTCCTACCCCTAGAATCAATAGAAACATTACATTTCCTATTGGGTGTGAAGTATAACATCTCCTTCCTCCTTGACCGATGAAATTCAAGTCTTCTACCTCCCTTTTGCTAATTCAAATCTATCAAATCTGATTATTTCACCTCTCTTGATCTCTTTTGCACTCTCTCTTGCATTCTAGCTCATTCTACTCTCATTTTCTTGCTTCTACACCACTTTTCTTGGTTGCAAGCTCTTCATTTTGGCTCCAACACCACGTTCTTGCTAAAAAACCATTTCTATTGGAGGATTGCCAAGCTTCTCCCTTCTGCTATTAGCCTTGAGTGCTCATAGTTGAGAAGGTGATATTGTTATTTGTTGTCCATTTACATCACCTTGTTTATTGAGTATAATTCTAGTTCTTTGTGCTCTCTACTTAGCAATACTATTTCCTTTCTACTTTTTTAATCGCTTTCTACACTTTGTGGCTATCTGGACGTCTATGGAGGTGGGAACACCAAAATGGGGGTCTGACTGAGGCAAACCTTGAATACAACCCAACATTTTTATCATTTCTATGTGTGTAAGTGTGTTCGAGTGGAGCTATTTGAAGAATTGAGTTGTGGGAAGCATGGTATCTTTTCCTACTTTCTCCTTGTCATTTCTAGCATAATTCTTTTTAGTGACCTTTTCGTTGTATTTTTTTTATGTACTTTTCTATTCTTTATCAAAACATAAAACATCAAATAGTCAGGAAGTTTAAAGTAGGTTCTTAGTGTTTTTGTCTAGTTTCTAGACCCCTATCTGTACAGGACACCAACCTAATCTACACAAGGTTAGCCTTAAATTTTTTGAACAAAACAACAAGGTTAGAAAAATCTCATAAAAATAAGGATACAATAAGAATGTTCAGTACATGTCGAGTGAACACCAAATGTAGATAGGGTTGGAATTCGAGGAGAAAACATGAATCAATAATAGCAACCACAAAACTATCTAATTCAAGCTATGAATACCCTAATCCAACAATAAAGCACAAATGACAATAGAAATCATAATAATGAAGCAATAAACCTCAATTCCTATGCCATAGTTGATTCACCTCCATTGCTCTTCTCCATTTTTGTTTTGTTTGTTCTTAGATTTTTAGTATGCAATGTACTCCCTAGGCTTGATGTTGATGCAAGATAGCTCTAGATCTCAAGATGATGATAGCAAAATATTGAAGATTGTGGTTAGCCTTGAAATGAGAATGATGGCTTGATTTTATAGAAATTCAATTCAAATGAAGGGCTATGATTGAGAGATGATGTATGGTGATCAATGGATGAGATTAATTGAGATGAAAAGAGATAAGGATAGGAAGAAGGGAGCGCAATCCAAGAAATTGGAATAAGAGATAGGGCTTAGCTAGAAAAAGGTAAATTAAATAATTAAAACAATTATTTCATTTAAGGAATGGTGAGATGAATAATTAAATAATAAAAGTTATTATTTATTTATAGAAGAAGAGGTGGAAGGCTAAATATTAAATAATTAAAATAATTATTTAATAGAGAGTGGATGAAAATGAGGAATAATTAAATAATAAAACTACTATTTAATTATAAGGGAGAGGAAAGTGATAAAATAATTAAATAAATATAATTTATTTAATTATGGAGGAAAAAAACTAATGAATAATTAAATATTTAAAATACTTATTTAATTATAGAAGAAAGAGAGGGAAAAATGAAAATGAATAATTAAATAAATAAGAATTTATTTAATTGTAGAGGGAAATTAATGACGTAATTTAAATAAATTAATATTTACTTAAATTAAAAAGAAGAATAAAGATAAAGTGAATTAATTAAATAATTCAAAATTACTTAATTAATAGAAGAATATGACATTAGGAAATAATTAAATAATTAAAATTATTTAATTATGCAATAAAGAAGGAAGATTAGTGATAAAATGTTGCTTGCAAGCTCGAGACAATTTTTAGTGTCTACAAGTGTAATCGCTAATTTGAAAATAAAGGTTAAAGAAGGAAAGAGGACAGAAGATTGCTTGAATGGAAAGCTCAAAGGAAAGACTACATAATGATTAAAGCTTGAAGAAGAAAATGCTACTCTAAGGAATGCCCTGAAAAGAGAAAAGGAAGAAATTGACAAAGGAGAGAAGTATGGTCCTAACAGTTCAAAATCAAATGAAAAGACTGAAACAAAAGAATGAAGAGTCTTCCCTAAAAAATATAAGAATGCCTCTGAAGAAACAAATAATGTTCATAATGGCAAGAAAGAAGGTCCATCTAGTTCTGACCAGAAATAGAAAGGCTTCAGAAGTCCCCCATCAACAAAACAACATGCTCCTAACAGGTTCAATCAGTCCTTCCAAGGTTCCTATTTTTCTTGCAATATTTTTGGGCATAAGGATGTTGATTGTAGAATTAGATAGAGAAGGAATAACAACATAGGAAGAATACCTTTTGTACATCAAAGAAACAATACTATTTTATTTCATGGATATTGTTATGCTTGCAACAATTATGGCCACAAAGCTGATAAGTGTAGATCCAAAGTAAAGAGGAATAATTTTGTTCCAGAGCACAATGTTGTGTACTACAAGTGCAATAATATGGGACATAAGGAAAACAATTGTAGAAATGGTTCTATGAATTCATCTACTCAACAATAGAAAAAGGTTGAATCCCTTCATCAACAAAAAGGGGGAAATAAAAAGATTTGAAATGAAGATCATGAGAAGAAGGATGATCCTACTCTTGTGCACTCTACAAAAGATTCTAAGGAAAACTAAGATAGAGCATTATCTCAAGGGGTGATATCTCTTGAAAAACTTTATTGTCCCCTTGAAATGAAAAAGGTGTTGAAGGCTTCAACATGAAGGAAGATTTGAATTAGATCAATCAATATGCAAATCTTTTGGGCTTAATGATGTGTAAATTTTTGTTCACACATTGTTCTATTCAAATGATGTTATTCCAATTTGGTTTACCACACAGTTTTAGAAATGTAAGGTTTTCTGAGATATTCAAGTGTGTTGTGCATTCTTTCTAGCAAAGTCAAAGTGTTTTGGTCTATATCTATCTACAAAAATAGTTTTTTTCCTTGTAGTCCAAAATTCAAAATGATAGTAATGTGGAGATATCACATTCAAGTGTTTAAGGCTTTATACCTTCTGATGTGGAAGATACCAATGACAGTGTTGTTGTTTGGATAAGTACAAAAATGTTGAAAGTTTGTTGTGCACTCCTTCGGAAGCAAATATTTGTCCATACAGATCTATGGACATATCTAGTATGTGATATATTGGTGTGTTGCTCTTTTTCTCAAATAATAGTTGTTATAGTACCTATATTTATTGCAAAAAAAATTTGTGGGTTGCCCTTGATGCGATATGTTTGGTTGACATATTTCAAGCCAATCTTAAGCAATCTCATGAAAAATCAGTGAAAAGGTTTTTTAGATACCTAAAGGGTACTCCATATTATGGGCTATGGTACAAAAGGATCAAAATTTCTCTTGTTGTGCCTACATTGATGCTATTTTGACAGGTTTTATTGATGATCAGAGAAGCACAAGTGGTAGTGCATAATTTTTGGGAGATAAATTGGTCTCTTAGCTCAATAAAAAGCAGGTCCACTACAAAAGCATAATACATTGATGCAACATCTTGTTGCACTCAAGTGTTGTGGATGAAGCAAACCTTGAAGGATGTGAAAGTAAACTATGATGAACCAATTCCCATACTATGTGACAATACTAGTGCAATCAACATTTCTAAGAATTTGTTAATGCATTCAAGAACTAAACACATCTCAATCTAGTACCATTTTTTGAGAGAGAAAGTTGTAGAACATGAAGTAAGAATGGAGTATGTTCCTACAAAGGATCATATTGTATATATCTTCACAAAGGCACTTTCAAAGGATGCTTTTGAGTATTTGTGGTAGACACTAGGGGTTAATTCCCATTCTTGTTCTCAATAGATACATAGATATGTGACTTATTTCAATGAAAGAAAATAATGTCATATCATTTTCTCCTGGATTAATGGGTACTGCCCCTTAGAAGGAGTTGGTAGTAAGGGGGAGTCCTAAAGTAATTGTCGAGTTGTTGTATGAAGAAGCGTTGTTGATTAAGGGGGGGCATGTGTTGCTGCAATAGAATATCTTTTTTCCCTTTGTTCCTAATGTAAGATAATTTCATGTTGCTATGTTCAAGAATGTATACATGTCCCTTTGTCCTTGATGTCAAAGGGGGAGTGTGAGTAGTGTGTGTTGCCATAAATGGAAAAGGGGGAGACTGTTGGATTTTTTTGACATTGATGTCAATATTGATGGTTTTTTTTTGTCATTGATGTCCACACTGATTAATAGAGTTTGTTGGTAGTTGAGGAGATTGTCGGTAGTTGTTGTTAACATTGATTGCAAGAAGAGAAGTGTTGAAGAAGTTCATGGTTGGATGTCATGCCTTGTCAAAGAATAATTGAAGAATTTCATGGTTGGTTTTCATGCCTCATCAAAGAAGTGAAGAATTCAAGATGTTCATGGTTGGATGTCATGCCTTATCAAAGAAGTGAAGAATTGAAGAAGTTCATGGTTTGCTATCATGCCTTATCAAAGAAGTGAAGATTTGAAGAATTTCATGGTTCGATGTCATGTCTTATCAAAGAGGAGAGGATTCAAATAAGTTCATGGTTGACTGGCATGCCTTACCAAAGTAGTATTATTGTTGATGTTCATATAATGCATTATTTCTATCAACAAAGTTGTTCTCATATTGATATATTCATATGAGGGTCTTAGAAGCATTATGATGAGGATTTGAAGAATTAATAATGTTGGAGAGATGTTGTTGAAGTTTTTATACTGTCTCTTTCTCTCCCTTGATGTTCTTGATAGTATATGTGTTGTTGAAAGAAATATTTGATCTCCACATGTTCCTTAATTGATTTTGGTTTAGGAAGCTACATTGAAATATGTTTGGGAGATTGCTCCACATTCCCCCATCATTGTAGTTCTACTCTTGTAGTTTGGTATTTAATGTTAGTGCTTTTGTATGTTGCACTCCTATCTTTTTAGGTCACTTGTGTTGCTAAAGATAATTCTATGAATTACAAAAGGTTGGTAGTGTTGCTAGTTGCCTAGACTGGTCTAAGAAATTATTAGCATTTATTCGCATTGATTTACTTGCTCTTGCAACTTGGTGAATGTTATTTTAACATTTGTGTAATGTCTTAGTTCCAATATTATATGTTTAAGTAGTCTGTAAGTTGTTCTACTAATGCTACATCATCCAATCATGTATCTTATACTTCCTGAACAAAGTGTTTTATACTTTTTTGATTTGTGGTGGCTATTGATGGCATGAAAGTATGAAAGAAGTGTATGGAAGTGATATTGAATATTCAAGGAACATCCCTATGTGATCTTCATGTTTCTAATTGGACAATTTGGTGTCGTATTGTGTCTTGAGTTGGATTTTTGGGTTATTTGTGGATATCTGGCTGACATGGCTCACTCCTTTGCTTGGGTTGTGTTCTTGGGGAGCTGCGTCAGTAGTGGAAAACATGTCATGATAGATTTAGGTCCTAACATATCCTATTTAGGACTGCTTCAAGAAATTTCATTTGAAAGAGTGTTTATGGGTCAATTGGTTATGTGCCTCAAAAGTTTCATCCACACGTTTCTTTGATGCCGACTTAGATTGATGTGCAACTACATGTAAATAATTTTGGATCATAGTAAAAGAAGTGTTGGGATTTTTTTTTACCATCTCTATCCTCAGGCTAGGACCACATTATGCTTTGTTGACCAACTAATTAAATTCAATATTTATTCTTTATCTTGGCTGACCTAATTGAATAATTGAAGTGTTGTGATGAATATAAATGCAAAATCATTCCAAATTAAACAAGATGAAAAAATGTACATGTTTGAATATGTGTGTGTGCAACTCATATTGAATATCTAACAGAGATAGTGTTGAAGATTGTGAAAGAAAAGTTAATTATGCTTGAATGCGTCAATCAATAGATAGTTGTGTTGACAATCATTGTAATTCCTTTTATTTATCATTGTATCTTTCTCTGAGATAGTGAATCTCATCAGGTGCCTGTATCTTGCTCTTGGATTTGGTTGGTACTTCAATGTTGCAAGTCCTATTTGTATCTTTTCCTAGGCAGTGATCCTTCTAGCAATTTTTTTTGGTAGTGGGCCTTCCAACAAGTCTTTTTGATAGTGAGCCCTATATATTGTGAGTTAACTCTCACTATGGTTTTTCCCTCATTGGATTTTCCATGTAAATTTGGTGTCTCCTTGTGCATGTGTTTGTTCTCAATTTTCATCCTTTTTTTGTTGGTTTGATTACTGTTATATCCTTCATTGGTTAAGTTTATTGAAGGTGTTAAGGATTCTAATAGCTATAATTATTGCTCTGGTTAAAGTTATATCTTTATTTGCTAAAGGATTTCTAGTTGTGTTGAATGTTTCAAGTTTCAGAAAGGGTTAATTTTTGTGTAGATTGATTTACCCCTTTCTTAGTCTCTAGAAGTGTCCAACACTTTCATCACCCATCTATCCATCACATCATCCTCCCAATTCATATTTTGATGATTTAGATCACTATCCCATTTTTGAGCTTCCCATAATCACCATCCTCTTGTAAATATTGTATATCTTGTACATATTGATCATCTTATACATAAGGTCAATCTTGTGTCATCATCTAGGTCTATTATTGTGTATAGTTGTCACTAGGTCCCATCTTTGTGTCCATTATGTCACCAATAGGCCCTATCCAACCGGTTCCTATAAAAAGGTTCACTAGCCCCTAGATATTTTAATCCATCTCATGTATTCATCATCATGTTGATTCTAGAATCTATCCCCATCCATATTTGGTCTTTAAAGGATATATCGTTCTTCACATAACACCACATTAGTTCATCCACCCATCATCCTCATGGAAAAGGATATTTGAGATTTATTTTGATTTATTGGTGCTTTTGCATTTTATTTATCTTTTGAGCTTCCTACTATACCTATTTGAGGTTGCCATGATCCATCATATGATGGTACACTTTGACTAGTAGAAATAGGGGAATATCTTGGGTTTTTTGTTATCATGTTTTCTTGGTTTTCTTGCATTTTTCCCACCAAGATCCCTTATGATCTTGTGTTACATTGGGGAATCTTTTTGTGTTCGTGGTTTTCCAACATCAGCCCCACCAAAGCCCTTTGTGACATTGTGAGATGTTGGGTAAACCTTCTTGTTCATTTTGTTAGTCTTATGCATGTGATACAAAGTTACCTTGGTTCCTCATACCCTAAAGCATAGTATCCCATGCTTTATCAAATTAAGTTCTCACTACATGGAAAAATAATGCATAACAATTAAATTGCTCAATTTTGGTAACTATCCTATCACCCCCCATCTACCATCCTACCATCTAATCATTTTCATTTTTATTCCTATTGTTTCTTCCTTAATCATTAGATTTTGATTGTACAAGTGAGTTCCCTCCATCCATTTCCACATCATATTGATTCAGTTTTGATTGGTACACTATGGTTCCACCTATCATTCATTCATCTTTTCCCTCATTGAATTAGGATTTAATTTTCATCAAGTTGTTTAAGAATAATATTATAGATTTGTTATTCTAAGAATATTTTCCTCTATCATATTCATCTATTTCATCAATCCCTTACTTCAGGAAAATCCCACTCCATGCAATCTAGTATAAATCATTCAATCACATCCTTGGTCTTATTTCGAGCCTTGCTACAAGCCTTGATATCAATTGAATCATCATCATCGGGATGTATCCTTCCCAATCCTTGTGTTGTTTTGGGATATATCATTCCCACATCAACAAAATTCCCATCATCATCGACAAGATGTATCCTTCCCAATCCTTGTGTTGTTTCAGGATATATCATTCCCACATCAACAACAGTCCCATCATCATCATCATCATCATCAGGATGTATCCCTCCTAATCCTTGTTTTTTTTCAGGATATATCATCCCCACATCAACAACACTTCCATCATCATCATCATCATCATCATAATCATCGAGATGTATCCTTCCTAATCCTTGTGTTTTTTGGGATATATCATTCCCACATCAACAACACTCCCATCATCATCATCATCATCATCGAGATGTATCCTTCCTAATACTTGTGTTGTTTCAAGATATATCATTCCCACATCAACAACACTCCCATCATCATCATCGTGATGTATCCTTCCCAATCCTTGTGTTGTTTTAGGATTTATCATTCCCTACCATCAACAACACCCCATCCACCATCGATCAACCTTGGATTTTTAGCTTGACTAAGACAACATCATGTTTTTCTTTAAATCCTTTTGTGCTTGCTTTCTTATCATCTCACCATCCATTATCTCTTACTCCTCCCATCCCACATTCTATTCATCATCTTGCACTTGCTCATCTATCCTTGCATCCTTTCATCAATTTCAAGAGCACACCTGTGTTCTCTTTACCCCACATGTCCTCTCGAGGGGGCATCATCAATCCTAATCCTCATCTTCACTCTCACCATATTTTCTCCTATTCACTCCTTTGAATGATAGGGGCATCTTCCTTAATCAAATATATTAATTTAATATATTAATAATCTTTGAGATGATGTCACTTCATAACACCATCTCAAAGAGGGGAAAAATGTAGACACCTAAATTTGACCATTTACATTTGGTCAAATTTATCCTTATTTCGTCTATTCCATCTTCCCATCCACATTAATAAATAATAATATTATTATTTAATTAATATTCACCATTTTCTTAAGGCCCTCTATGGTATTTAATCATTTGATTAAATACTTTACCATTTTAACCAAGTTTCCTCTCTAAATTAAATAAATAGACCAATTTATTTAATTTAGTCATTAGCCCATATGAATTTAAATTAATTTTTAATTCATCCCCTTTCTCTCTCCAAATGTCAGATCCTCCATAATGTATCACTAACCTTAGTTAACTTGCTTAATCCCTATCATTAGGATGTGTGTGGTCCTAATCCTTGATTAGGAGTTGTCACATCCTCCATAATATGCAAGAGTCTCCTAATCCTTATTAGCTACCTAATTCTTCTTCTAATCTCTCACTTGCACATCTTGATCCATTGATTATGTAGCCTAATCAAACCCTTGGTCAACCCCCTAATAATTACTAACCATACCCTAATGGAATCTTTTATTCTATTGTATCCATCCCACATCCCCCAATGAAATTTTATATTCCATTTATTCTTTCTAGGATTTTAGAGGAATTTTTAATTCCTCTCCCATCCCCATGAGGATTATAAAGGGAGTTTTAAATTCCCTCTTTTCACATCCTTCCCATGATTTGGGAGGATGGGACAAGAAACCCCTTTTGACCAATACCCATGGTACTTCCAAGTACCCTTCTCTCATGAACCCATGTGATGACACTTGTCATCACCTCAAGAGTTAAGATTCCTCAAGATATCTCAACCCTTGATCTCACCCTAGCATAAATATCCATCATCCATTCATATCCTCTCTTCTAAATGACTAACACTTAGTCATTTTTCTCTTTCAACCATCTCATGCACACAATCTCTCACACTCCCATACATCCATCTTGCAACCATAGCCAAAAATATTATCATTTGTGAATGAGCTCTGCTAGGGTTTCATGTTTTTGCAGTCATCCTTGGCCCCTCATGTGTCATATTGATCCTTAGGTGCAAGATTTTTCATTTACTAGGTAAAACCCACAATAGTGGGTTACAATTTTCAAATGAAGAAAAATTAGAAATTCTCATA
>VDFB02353493.1:366648232-366746551 GCA_007258455.2 Sequoia sempervirens | reverse complement strand
AGGACTAAACTCATATACATCACTCATGGAATACATGGCTCCATTGGCAAGCAAGTTGTATAATGCTAGGTGGTCATTTTAAAAGTTGTTCATGAATCACACAATATCAAAGTCTGATATTTTCTAGGTGAATCACAAACTGGGAGACACATGAGCTAGTGAAGTCTGATATTCACTAGGTGAGCCCCCAAGATAAGGTAAAGTGAGAGAGACACACTAGGTCTACAACACCCATAACAAGGTAGCAAAAATGGGAAACACACACTAGCTCTACAAGGTGTGCCCACAACAACCATACCAAGAGTTATACTCCCTTATAACCTTGATAAGGTGCCACAAGATGCTATGCTAATGCTACACCATGTTCAGCCCCTATGAACAAAGTGAAGAAAAATATGCTACACATGGTTGGCAAGCTATATTATGCCAGGCTCCATGAAATAAAAAGGTTTGCACATGGCTAGCAATCTATATTATGCTAGGTTCCATGAATATGTCAAGGTTTAACATAATGAGGGACAAATATGATAAGGTTTTAAAAGCTCAAGGGATGTTGTAATAACATCACCACAAAAGGTAACAATCAAAGGTGTTTTCTTAATACATAAATGTCACACCTTAGGGAACATCATACATGATATCACCACCAAGAGAGGACTATTCGAAGAATAAAAGATCATTCCTTAGGGCATACCAACCATAGAATTACCACTAAGGGGAACATCATATTCTCATAAAGGTCACACTCTTATGGGACATCAAGTCCTAGAATATCATCACAAAGGAGAAACATCATATGGATTAAGAAGGCCACACTTTGGTTGAAAAGGTCACACTTCCTTGGAGATGTATGCTATCATCACTAAGAAGGGATAATTTCTTATGTAAACAATGAGTCGTGCACTATATTCCCCCCCCCCTTAAAATGTTAGTGTGTTTACTACACTAACATTTTAAGGAGATACAAAGGGATCCCTTGCTAGAAGGAATGCACCTAGGGCAAGGTTACCAACCCCTTTCCCCCCAAGCGTAGGGAGAAAGGTGAGCCCAGATGGATGAGGATATGATACTCCTTGCAAAATGAAATATGATGGCATAAAGCTAAGTTTATACCCCCATACGTGGTAGTGAATATGTTATGATAGTAAAAGTATTATATGACAAGGAGCTACAACTAATGCTATTGATTATGATGAATAGGTGAAGTATCATTCAAACCCAAAAATTCCCCTAGGGACTCATCATTTTGAAACATATCCAATGACATATTTCCACATGTATTGTCTATCAGTTCAGGATGTCTTAGGAAAATCTTTCATGAGGACATTAATACTAAGTGAAGGTTGTTTTGATGATTTCGTTTCTTTCAAAGGACAATAAACAAGACCTCTTGTTGTTTCTTGCATGGTAGGCTCTATAAGGAAATGGATACCTTGTTCTTTCACTCCACATGTCATTTTCCATTATAGCCAAATTGTTTCAAGAGTCGGTACCCTCTTCCATAATTTTTTTCCATTTCTTTCGAGGAAGACCTAGTTTTTCATAGTCACTTTCATCATATGTGGTGGTATAATTTTTGTTTTCTTTCTTGCTACTAGAAGTTGTGAACTCTTGTGTCTTGGATGTTTCAATTTCATATTGTGTTGATATCACCACAATTTCTTTCTCTTTTTCCTTTAGTTTTTTTTAATGTTGTAAATCTAATGGTCCTCAATCATCATCCAACTACTTTTTCACGAATGGAAATTTCTCATATCTATCCTCAACTTGTAAAGGATCTACTTTTGTAGTTGGTGTCAATGTTCTAAGAGAATCCTTTATTTCTATTTTAGTTTGTAAACACTATTTATATTTAAGGTTATCTTTTATTATGTAAACCTTGTTGTTGTAAGTGTATTTTAGCATACGGTGTAGCATTGAAGGCACTACATTCATTTCATGAATTCATGGTCTACTCAAGACAAGATTATATGAAATATCCTAAGGCGTGACATGGATAGGAGTTTGTAAAGTAACATATTCAACTTTTCATAGGTAATGTTATCACACCTAGCAGTTGTCTTCCCACATTGTCAAAACCATGAATAGACAAATCAGTTGGTTGGATTTTAGTCTTGGCTACCCCAATTTTATCCAAAATATTTATATTACAAACATTGAGCCTTGAACTATTTCCAACAAGGGTACACCTAATCCTAGCCTTGTTAATAACAACCAATATCATCAAAGCATCATTTTTTTTTTGTGTTTCCAGAGGGGGTAACTCACTTTGATGAAAGACAATGCCAAAATTAGGTTGATTCATATTCTCAATCAAAACTGACACATTATTTGGTTGCGCACTAGGACCTGGATAAAAAAAATTGGAAATCCTTTTGAAGCATGGTGAGCAAGTGATGTTTGAATCAAATCCCACAAGGATATCTTAGTAGGAGTGTTACAAAGTTTCTCAACAAGATCAAATTTATTAGCACTATGTTGTAGAATGTTAGGTGCATGTGGGAGATATGGTTGAGGAAATGGAATGGAATGGAATGTTTTCTTTGGCTGCTTATTGTTCCTAGTGTTGTATGTTTGAGCTATAGTAAGATAACTTAGCTGATTTGAAACATGATTACTACTGAGTTATTTTACAAAGTTTAAGATTGCACCTGGAGGTTTAGGAGGTCCTATAATGAGATGTGACTTAGGAGGTCCAATACTTAGATGACTTTTAGGAGTTACAATAATTAGAAATCTTAGGATATCCACTGATTAAAGGAGATCTAATGGCTAATTGTGTTTGCATAACCTAAACTCTGGACTTAACTTATTGTTGATGGTCTTCTATCGAGGGGGGATCTAATTTTACCTTAGCATATTCATCTAAGGAAGGCCTCTTACTATATTTTGAAATAAATGTATCAATGATTGCATCTTCTTGTCCAACAATATCTCCCCAAGTGGGAGAAGCATTGGAAGAGGGACAAACAATATTCTTAATGATTGGACCTTCTAACACCAAGATACCTTCGTCACAAGTAGGAGGGGTATCGGGAGAAGGAAAAATATGATTTTCATTATTTTATGTGATTGCATTCTCTTTTCCAACAATATCAAGTCCCAAGTAAGATGGGTAGGGGGAAACAAACAAACATGATTCTCATGATGCTCAATGATTGTATCTTCTAACTCCAAGATACTTTCTTCACTCATAGGAGAGATATAGGGAGACAAACAAACATGATTATCAATGATTGTATTATCTTTCATCTCACACATTGGAGGTATAGTGGGAGAGAGATTAGACAAATAAACAAAGATGGGAAATTAACTCATTTTTATATGCTTGTAACAAAAGTTCCTTAAAATATTCAACAAGATTTGACAATAGAATATAAACTATGAGAACACCAGATTTTTGCAATGAGAACATGATGTAAACAATTGGCCTGAAGATCTAAAGAAATTAAGCACTAAAAAGAAATAATTTAAAAAAAAAAATTGCAACAAATTGGGAAAAAATACAAGTTTCTTTAACATGCAATAACAGTTTTCTAGAATTTCAAATCAAATAGTTGCAAGAAGAAATAGACTGATAATGCAGAGAGCAAAAATTGTGTAGAGTTTTCCTAAGACACCCCTAGTAGGACAGGGATGCCTAGGGACATTTGAGTCCCTAACAAGGGTTCAAAAAATTGAAAAATTATTTTTTTATGTTTCTATTTAATATTGCCATTTTTGTTTGCAAACAAGTTATTAAGTGACTGTTTTTCATGTTTTTTGTCAATTTAAGACAAAGTGTGCAAAAATGTTGAAAATATTTTTACAATGTTGATTGTATAATTTCTAGATTTAATGATGCAACAATTAACTTATTCTAGGATACAAAATGTTGAAAATGATGATTTGATATAAATTTGAAACAAAACAATGTAATGTTTTTTCAATTTGAGACAATGTGATTGAAATGCATATATGCAATAATAAAGAATAATTTTGAATGCAATTTTAAGATCTAATATGCAATACTTGACTAATTTGAAGATGCAAAATTCTAAGAATGATGATTTGATACAATTTTGAAACAAAACTATGCAATTTTTTTCACTTTTTTTCAAGACCTAAATGAAATATACAAGTTAAATGCACTAAACAATTTGAAGCTTTAACAACCTAATGAATGCAAATCGGATCTAAAGATGATTGAAACAAACCCTAATTCAACTTATGATACAATGTAAATGCATTTTTCTTTTGCTTTTTTATGACCTTTTAAGATGCAAAATGAAACCCTAAATAAAAGATGCAAAATGATGCAATGCAAGCCTTAGATCTAGGGTGAATTTTCAAAAAAAAAATAATGTTAGTGGGTCAGGTTCACCAAAATTTATTATAGAAAAATGGATCCTAGGTCTCTTATGCAAATAACCTAGGATGAAAGGAGCCTTTTTCCAAGTTACAGTAAGATGTAGATCAACAAGGTGTATATATTGACTATCAACCATGAAGGTGAGCCAACAAACTTCGATCTATATTTAATTGAGGATGGGAATGGATTGGAAATGATTTGAAATTATTAACCTAATGATCATATATTCCCTAATATAAAAAATGTAAGATCTCAACAATTGGCAAACTAAAACAGTCGAGTTCTAGTAGATCTAGAAAATGCAAACTGATGTGTATCTATCTAGAAAATTGGTCTAGTTGTACATACAAGGATTGGGTTGCCCAATGGTTATTGAGTCTTTGTTACAGTATATTTCTCAACTTTTTAGGTCCTCTGATGTTGGATCTGAGCTTCGGATTCACACTTGTAAATATGTTAGAATTTTGTTAGATTTTATGTAACTAATTTTCTGTGGCTTGACAACTTTGATGACAACAAATGCAACAATGGAAAATTTACCTTCAATCCTTCTTTGATCCCTTCCAAACCTAAAACCTACACATTCAAAGAGGGAGTACGTGTTGTGCCATATAGGGGCCTTCCTCAGTCAAACCCCATACATGTAAGTGCTTCCACTTCCACAATGGCAATGCCAATGATAAACCAATAATGAAAAGGAAGGAAATGATGAATGAACACAATATTGCAACTCAACACCCTTCAATGGCTTCCTTGAAGGACTAAATTCATGCACATCAATTCAAGGATCTTGGATTTTTCTTGATAGATTTTCTTGAATGCTTGAATGCTTGGAGACCTACAACAATGTTAGCCTTCACAAAATAATAACATGAACACACATAGAATTTGACATGATGTTGGACCTTGAATTTTTGTAATAAACTTTGATAATACTACTCTTGACTTGCTCACTAGTTCTCTTTGATCATAAGTTTTCCCATAGATTTCCTAGATTGCTCTTGTTCGATTTCAAATGATGAAATAACTACATATTTATAGATGTTTATCCAATTTCCTAAAAATTAGATTCCAAAATCCAACACTTAATATTTGAATTTTGGATGTTGAAATGCCGCCAACAACATATTTGAATTTGGGTCCTTGCTAAGAAAGGGGACTCAATCACCCATGGGTGACTGGGTCCTAGCCTAAATTTCTAGGAAACTCAAAGTCAGGTACAATTTAATGATTGGATGCATTTTTTAATGCTTGTCCTTCTTTAGAAAATGGTAAAAAATAGGCTTTTGAATGCATAATTTAGAAAATTAAGAGCTTAATTAAGTCAAATAAATTAAAGGGACAAAACATAACATGAAAATGCTAAGGTATACAACTTTCTACACTATAGAAGGTAACTCCATATGGATTTATAAGTGGGTTCTATGTTTTTTACATATATAAATTAGTCTTCAAAATGTGCTTTATTTAGATCCTCTTGTTGTCATTTTGTTGTTACTTTAGGGTATATTTTTGTTGGTTAAAGCCTTGGTGTTGGAAAAGTCTTATATCAATTCATGTTTGAAGTGTCTTTTTTTACTAATGAGCTTCAATGGTAAATTGATGTCCATCATTATAGAATGGTTTAGGCCCTTTCAAAATGTCTCATGTACCACCTAATCTAAAAATCATAACATTTTTCCTCTATCTTTATACAAGGCATCCACTACTTGTTTTCTTGTTATTTTTAGTCTTTTTCTAAGAAATCAACTCACTATACTTATAGGGTTTAACACAATGGAGAAATTATACCTGTCCCATGCAAACTCTTGACCACACAACCAATTTTTCATGCAAAGTCATGCATAAAAATTCACAATAGATTAAAAGTGAATATTTACAAATTTATAAAGAATGCATCTACTCAAATAGAATAGATCTAAACTTGCATAGGCTAGATTTGTAGGTTCATTATCAATCTTATATTTGTATAAGTAACTCATAACATTTGATAAGTAGTGACATATTTTAAAGAATTTTTCTGAGCTTCACTAAACTTCTTGTACCTTGATCTTCACAACATATCTACATAAAATTTCCAACTATGATTGTAATTCATTTACAAAGTGCATGTATTTTAGTATATTTATCATTCATATCTATTTAATCTAAGGGAGATGTTGAATTCATATGTTTATTATTTATTTACCATATATTTATGTAAAAGAGATTGTATTTTCCCTTTTCCCTTTTAAAGTTTGTATTTTATTTATTTTTATTGTTGAATTTTCTAATATGAGGTTAACTTCATTTCTAAAACTTTCTACTCACAACTACTCTTGATTTATCATTATCTTTCTAAGGCTTGTTTATGAGAAGAGCTAGTTGCAACCATAATTTACCTTTGAGATGAAGTTCAAACTTGACCCCCATATAGATTCTTAATCTATTTATCAATAAATTCTTGTTGAGGCCAGTTATAATGAGCAATCTAATTTTGATCATGCTACATATTTAGATATACAAGATCCATCTATTCCTAGATAAATACTTTGTAAAAATATTGATAATACCAATTATCTTTCACAACTAGCAACACCTCTCCATATAATGTATTATATGATTCATTATTTAGTATTGAGATTCCTCATGTCATTAATAATATAATGCATCCTAACAACTGGAAAACTAAAATAGTCAAGTTTTTATAGATCTGGAAAGTGCAAGTCCTGATGTGTACCTACCTAGAAAAAATAGTTTGGTTGTGCCTACAAGGATTGGGTCACCCAATGTCTATTTAGTTTTGTTAAGGCGTCTTGATCAACTTTTGGGGTCCTTTGATGTTGGATCTAAGCTTCAGATTTATACCTACAAATTTGTCGCAACACTGTTGGATATTTTTGTAACTAAATTTTTATGGCTTGACAACTTTGATGACAACAAATGCAACAATGAAAAATTTACCTTCAATCCTTCTTTGATCCCTTATAAACCTATAACTTGCACATTCAAAGATGGGCTAAGTGCACAAAGTTAAGTCCACAACATGTGGAATTTTTTTCCTTAGCCAAAAAAATGAAATTAGCATTGCAGAAATGAGATCCCAATTTTTAAAAATGGGATCCTTTTTAGCTTCGGAATCACGAGCCTAAATGTCAAACAGGATCTGGCTTTTTAAAAATTGGGATCTCATTTGTTAAAGGGTCCCAAACTGATGGGAACGAAACAAGATCCCAATTAGTACAAAGCAGGATCCCAATTTATAAAAATCGGGATCTCATTTTGTAATAATCGGGATCCCGTTTTGTAATGGTATTTATTTTAAAAAAATGAACAAAACTTCATTTTCTCTGCACATGGGATCTCGATTTGGTGGGTGACAACAACTGCAAAACCATCCTCCAGGTATGCCTCCACCCCCACATTTTTGCATTTTTGCATTTTCTATTGAAATTGTTAATAGAAGAATCGATTTTAGCATTTTTTAAATTTATTTGACGTTTTAAGCATTTTATTTCCTGTAACTTTAGAAATGAGGAATTGTAGAAATAGATCAAAAAAAGAAAGGAAACTTGAATAGAAAGGAAAAAATGAACCTTGAATTGTATTTTAGAAACAAAATTTAGCTTTTGAAACCTAAATTCTTCAATCAAACCAAAAATAATTTCATTTGAAAACCCTAGTTGAAAGGAAACCAAAAAAATGCATTTCAAAACCCTATAAATTGAAATGAAATAAAAAAATTGCATTTGGAAACCCTAATCAAGCTTTTTGAAACCTTGAATTCAAATCAAACAAAAAAATTGGATTTGAAAACCCTAGTTTGAAATGAAACAAAATAATTGCATTAAAACCCTAATTGCTTAGATTGAAACCCTAAATTGAATTGAAACAAAAAAAATTGCTTAAACCCTAAATTGAAATCGAACAAATAATTTTGATTTTGAAAACCCTAATTTTGAGCTCAAGAAAATTCATTTGCATTGCTTAAATGTTTTAAATTTCATTTGCATTGTATGGACAAAACAATATGTTAAACTTTACTTTCAATGTAAAATTATAATTAGATTAGAAAACAATATGTTAAAGAATAGTTACAATTCATAAATTTTATCAATGTTTGTTTACAAATTTAGTTAGTAAATTCCTAAATCCAAGTGTACAATCCATTTCCAATTGTCACTTAATTAGATAATATTCAACATTCATTTATATTTTATGTTTTTATCTCTCTTAGTCATGCCTTGTATTCATTTCTTGTTTGCATGTGTTGTTTGTTTTCTTTTGACAATATTAACCCTCATTCTAGTCAATTACTTGTTAATTAGGTTTCTAGTTTAGTCTAAAATCTCAATTTGCACGAGTTACCTAAACACTAAAAGAATCTAAATATTTTTCTTTTCTTTCTTTTAGGTTCTTTCAATTCCAAACAATCCAAAATAAAATACTTGATTCAACATTTAAAACTAATTTTATATTATACATTTTATATCATAAAATTCATTTAAATGGGAAATATTAATGAAAAAAAGTTAAATAAAATAATCTTATATTCAATTAAAAAGATATCCAGTTAAAATATACATCAAACTCAATCTTAATAATACATAATTATGTGTTTCTATTATGGAAATAGTCAATCTATTCATAAAATAAAAAATATTCATAAACTAGGCACTAACTTGCAAGTCCATTATTCCAAGGGCCACCCAAACTTCACCCTAAGTTCCCTAAACCCTAAACCCTAAACTCTACAATCTAAACCCTTAACACTAAAGCATTCATTTTGTCCTAGGACCTTAAAATGAAATTTGGTTGCATTAGGCAACTCCACCAAATTTTATTCCCTTAAGCCATGTCATTTTGTCATAGGACCTTACTACATAGATCCCCTTAAGCCATCCTATTACCCTAAACTCGAAAACCTAAACCCTAAAGCCATATTTTTTTCCTAGGCCCTTAATGAAATTTGGTTGCCTTGAGCAATGTCACCAAATTTTATTCACTTGAGCCATTTCATTTTGTCCTAGGACCTCACTAGACATAGATCCCCTTGAGCCATCCTATCACCCTAAATCGTAAATCAATGTCTTAAGGGGTCCTAATATGACATTTCTTCTTAAGGGGATCAAAGAAGTTCTCAAAATTTGGTGAAGTTTCCCAAGGAAACCAAATTTAACAATAATAAGATTGTGCAAGATTATAATATGAATGAGATTTCATGATCTAGGTTGGTCATTTGAAACAAGAGCTATCTCAATCAACTATTCCACAAGAAAATGTTCTTCACTAACTTGAAAGTCCATTATATTCCAAGGTACACCAAAACTTCAACCCTAAGTTCCCTAAACCCTAAACCCTAAACTCTAAAATCTAAACCCTAAACACTAAAGCATTCATTTTGTCCTAGGACCTTAAAATGAAATTTGGTTGCCATAGGAAACTCAACCAAATTTTATTCCCTTAAGACATGTAATTTTTTCATAGGACCTTACTAAATAGATCCCCTTAAGCTATCCTATTACCCTAAACCCTAAAATATAAAGTCTAAACACTAAACCTTAAAGCCATCATTTTTCTTAGGCTCTTAATGAAATTTGGTTGCCTTGGGAAACTTCACCAAATTTTATTCACTTGGGCCATGTCAATTTGTCCTAGGACCTCACTAGACATAGATCCCCTTAAGCCATCCTATCACCCTAAACCATAAATCGATGTCTTAAGGGGTCCTAATATGACATTTCTTAAGGGGATCAAATAAGTTCTCAAAATTTGGTGAAGTTGCCCAAGGAAACCAAATTTAACAATAATAAGATCATGCAAGATTATAATATGAATGAGATAAATCATGATATATGTTGATCAATTTATAGTTTCGGGTGATAGGATGGCTTAATGGGATCTATGTCTAGTAAGTTCCTAGGACAAATTGACATGACTCAAGTGAATAAAATTTGGTGAAGTTTCCTAGGACCTTAATGAAATTTGGTTGCCTTAGGCATCTTCACCAAATTTTATTCACTTAAGCCATGTCATTTTGTACTAGGACCTTACTACATAGATCCCCTTAAGTCATACTTTAGGATATCTTAAGGTGCCCTAATATGGCATTTCTCAAGGGGATCAAATAAGTTCTCAAAATTTGGTGAAGTTACCCAAGGCAACCAAATTTAACAATAATAAGATCATGCAAGATTATAATATGAAGGAGATTTCATGATCTAGGTTGATCAATTTATGGTTTAGGGTTCAATAGGATGGCTTAAGGGGATCTATGTCTAGTAAGTTCCTAGGACAAAATGACATGGCTCAAGTGAATAAAATTTGGTGAAGTTGCCTCAGACCTTAATAAAATTTGGTTGCCTTGGGCATCTTCACCAAATTTTATTCACTTAAAATCCATGTCATTTTGTACTAGGACCTTACTACAAAGATCCCCTTAAGCCATCCTATTACCCTGAAACCTAAATCTTAAACTCTAAACCATAAACCCTATATAGCATTCATAAATTGTACTATATTAATAGTTAATTGTTTTTTCATTCAAGTAACATGCCTTAGACATAAATGAGGCTTACATATTTTATAATTTGTATTAAATTAGGCCATTTATATTGAATGGTTTAAGGGTATTTCCTAAGCATGTATCTTACATTTTGAAATTACAAATCTAATGCAAGTTCACTCATATCTTAGAGATCACATGGATCAATTCAATAATACTCGCAATCCAACTCCACGCCATCCATCTCCACCACCTTCACCTCCACCTCCACCCACTCCACCTCATAACCCCCCACCTCCACCACCTGAAATTGATGGTGCTTGTTTGCAACCACAAATCAATGCTAATGTTAGAACCATCCAAGATCAAATCAACATTATTCAAAATGAAGAATTTGTCACGCCACCTATGAGGATGTTTGCATCTAGGATGCAAACCATTGTTGATTTTGTTAAGGCTATGGATGGGATCTTAGACGAGCATCAACAATGGCTAGAGGGTGATCCCACAATAGTGGTTTACAATTTTTGGTTTATAAATTTTTTAAACTAAATATTCACTTTCAGACACCTATAGCGACTAAACTGTGAGGAATTTGAAGATGATGAAAACTAGAGTTTCGTGACATTTTGTTTGTAGATTATAAATATATTTTTCTCAATTTTTTTGGAATCAGATTGCACTTCCTTTTCCATCTCCCTCAAAAACTAGTTTTTTTCAAAAAACAACATTTTTAAAAAGCAACACTCACCATATAATGCATAACTTTTTTTCCATGAAGGATAAAATTCTAATTCTTTCAAATTTATATTTGTAACTCCAATATCTAGTGCTTCAATTTGGTTAGATAACTTTATTGAATATTATTTTTTCATTGAATCAAGTTTTAAAGTCAACCAATTATAATTCGTACATAAAGTTTGACCGTGATAACATGTAACTTTTTGTATGTATCAAAATTCAATATTTTTTTGTTGGATCAAGGACTTCAATATCTAGTGCACTCATATTTTTCAAAACAAAAGAATGATAATATTTTATTTTTCCACGTGCAAAACATAGAGCTTGATTTTCGGTGAAAAACCTACATTCACAAGAAATAAAAAATAAATATAATAGTCAAATTAAATTTAATTAAAATAATACTTTTTTGGAAGCTTATAATAAGGACTACATACTTAAAAAAATAAAAAAATTAAATGAATTCATTTGATCTCCCAAAAGGTAAATCAAAAGTGGTTTTAAACAACATTTTGATAGGTGTAAAGGAGACTCCGTTATAGTTATGGTTTAAAAATAGCGGGGTTTTATCCAAGGGGGCTTGGTATAAGCTGGTTTGATCAAACCCTCTTCAATTGCAATCCTTTAAATGGAACTTTTCAAGGCTAAAATAATTATATTTTCTAAAAATATGTGATTTCAGCAAAAGTTAGAATCTTCCAGAAAGTGTAAACCACTATTGTGCCAACACCTTAGAGGAGAGGAGAACTTCCGATTCTGAAAAGGAAAACACAAAGAAATCAAGAGATGCAGTAGAGAGCCACAATAGTTTCTAAATTATGACAATGATCTTATAACTTTATGAATTTATGAATTTGGTTCGATGGATATTTTGTGTGATGAATTTATAAATTTGGTTGGATGGATATTTTTAGTGATGTGAATTTATGATTTTGGTTCCAGATGGATATTTTTAGTGAAATGAATTTATGAATTTGGTGGAATTTATGAGCTTATAATGATGAATTTATAATAGTATATATTTTATAACTATCTATTAGATCATGATTTCTCCTGTTGGAAAAATGTAATATAGATGTGTGTGTGTGTGTTAGACATAAAATGAGCTTTTTGTGAATGTTTCAAGTTTATTTTTTAATATGTACTTGTATTAAAATTGCATAGTTCTAGATCTTAAATTTTGAAATTTGTATGTATGTACATAGTTTAGTTGAATGATGTATGCATGCAAATTATGCATCATATTTTTTATTTTAAATGTATGCACATGTTAAATTTTGAATTTTGTATGCACATGCTCAAGTTCAATCAATGTATATGTATGTGTACATGTATATACAATGTGCACATCCTATTTAAACAAATTTAATTTTGCAAGTTTGTATGCTAATTTTGTATAATTTAATGTAGGTACACTTATATTTGAGATCATGGATCAATTTAACATCGATGATATCCTCAATCTAGAACCTTAGCTACCTCCACCTCCCCCTCTAGAACTTGTTGCATCTAATGAGGCTCGCTTGCGAGCACGTATAAATGATCAGGTTGCATCCATCCAGAATCAAATCAATGCTATGCAGAGTCAAGCATTGATTCCTCCTCAAGTTAGATGTTTTGCATCTGTGATGCAAAACATTGTGGATGCCATCAGGACCATTGATTCTGATCTTTATAGGATTCAATGAGAGAGAGAGAGAGAGAGCGGATGAGACAATTTTATGCAAATGGTCTCTCGTATAGACAAATTTTAGACCTTAAAATAACAAAAGCCCACCTAGCCCCATACTTTCTCGATGTTGTCACTAAGCAACCCATTCCTGCCAATAAATCTAGAATATCCATGAGGTGGTGTGTGCATCCCCAGATGAGTGCCCAATTATTTTGATTTTAACTCATTTCAGGGTGTTGGTGGTGGCATGCAACAACAGAAGTTAGGAGAAAAGGTTGATCCCCAACACCCCATGCATGCACATCCCCTTGTTGTTGCTCCTTGTCCTCCCATTCTTGCACATGTGCATCAGCTTGTGGTGGTCTTCACATTAGGATCCCTTAGTACACTTGTCGAAGACCTTGATCAACATGCTTTTGTGATAGCGAGTAGGGTGCATAGAGATGATGATGATGATGGAGGAGTGTATTATGGATTTGGTCTGAGTACCACTCCAAGAGTGTCAAGGGCCTCACATGCATGTACTAGTTGGGCCACCAATTATGTTATGGACCCAATCAAGCCACACCTAGTTCGAGTGGTCGGACATCAAGACTCTGGTGGTTTATCTGGTCGCCTAAGTTCATTTGTAGAATTTCTTACAATAGACCATCACCCTGAGGACACTACGACACAGGTATAAATATGCATCTACATGTTGATTTTATAAGAATTTTATTGAATGTACATATATCAAAGAAAATTTTGCAATACATTTTAACAATCAAACTATTTGGTGTATAGATGACACTAACGATGGGGCAATCATCTACTCTACGAGTACATACATTGACACTATTCCTTTTCGGCCACCCTTTTGGGGTATTTTGATTTCAATTTTCTAAATTATTTATGAAATGATTTTTAACTTGAGTTTTAAATTTATAATTGAATCATGAACATATATTTAAAATATTTATATGTTGGTTTAGGGGAGTCAATCAACTTCCACGTCGATTCCACCTGAGGGGTTGTCGAGCACTCCTCCACTATCAGGTGTCATAGATCAGGGGTAGGTACATTTATATTGTAATTGTTTAACTTACATTAGTATAGTTACAATTATGAATTTTGAATTCACTATATATCAAATGTTCATGCACACTTGTAAATATTATAAGCATTAAAAATGTTTACATGTATGTGTAGGTTGATACAACAATGAGAATGGGCTTTAGGAAAATCTTAGATGTTGCAGCTACTCATGAGGCCTCTGATTTCTAGGTTGTTTAAAAAAAATTCTACACAAAATGTGCAAACTTGAATATATATATTTTAACCTTGAATATATATATATATATATTATGGCTTGAAAACTTTGATAACAACACATCCAACAATGAAAAAATTACCTTCAATCCTTCTTTGATCCCTTATAAACCTATAACTTGAACATTCAAAGGTCCAGAGAAAGTGGTGTGCCATATAGGGGCTTGCCTCAGTCAAACCTTGTGTAAGTGTTTCCACCTCCACAATGGCAATGCCAATGATAAATCGATAATGCAAAGGAAGGAAATAATAAATGAACACAATGCTACAACTCATCACCCTTCAATGGCTTCCTTGAAGGACTGAAGTCATGCACATCACTTCAACGATCTTGTATTTCTTGGAGACAGGTCTACAACAATGTTAGCCTTCACATAACAATAACATGAACACACATAGAATTTGACATGATGTTGGATCTTGAATTTTTGTAATAAAATCTAATAATGTTGCTCTTGACTTGCTCACTAGTTCTCTTTAATTATAATTTTTCCCATATATTTCCTAGATTTCTCTTGTTAGATTTCAAATGATGAAATAACTAGGTATTTATAAGTGTTTATCCAATTTCTCAAAAATTATATTCCAAAATCTAGCACTTCATATTTGAATTTTGGATGTTAAAATGCTGCAAAAACCATATTTAAATTTGGGTCTTGGCTAAGAAAGAGGACTCATTTTCCCATGGGCAATTGGGTCTTCACCCAAACTTCTAGGACACTCAAATTTGGAGATAATTTAATGATTGGATGCATGTTTTAATGCTTGTCCTTCTTCATAAAATGATAAAAAATAGGCTTTGTAATACATAATTTGGAAAATTAGGAGCTTAATTAAGTCCAATAAATTAGGAGGACAAAACATAATGTTAAATTGTTAAGGTATACAATTTTCTACACTACATTAAGCCCCCACTTTAATGAGAGTATGAACTTATGCTAAGACTCACACTAAAGTAGAAAAATATGTCAAGAGGAGTCTGTTTGTCCAAATTTTGAAGGGATGGGATGAAAAAGGATCAAGGGGTGTTGAGAAAGCCCCCAAGATCCAACATCCAATGGAAAACCAACATAAGCACAAAGGAACACACACATGTATGATATGAAGCAAAACAAGATACACAAACATACATGTAAAAAAACATGAAGCATACATAATGAAGACACATGACATGACATATGGATAGTGATGGAATGAAGAAAAACATGGTTTAAACACAATTCAAACATGAAAAAGATACATGAAAAATGCACAATAAAACATGAGGTTTGTACTAAAATATTTGAATTAGTAAGGCAAAGAAACCTCACTCTTAAATTGTCTCAAATACTAAACATCATCCATTAAATAAATGAATGCTCCCATGATGACTGAAGTCATACACATCACTCATGGAACACATGGCTCCACTAGAAAGCAAGTTGTATTATGCTAGTTGGTCATGTTAAAAGGCGTTCATGATTCACATAATAGAAAATTCTGATCTTTTCTAGGTGAATCACAAACTAGAAGACAAATGAGCTAGTGAAGTATGATATTCACTAGGTGAGACCCAAAGACAAGGTAAAATGATAGACACACACAAGGTCTACAAGGTGTTCCCACAACACCCATACCAACTTATTCTCCCTGATAATCTTGATAAGGTTCCACAAGATGCTATGATAACACTACACTAAGTTCAGCCCTTGTGAAAAAAGTGCAACAACATAAGCTACACATGGTTGACAAGTTGTATTATGCTAAGTTCCATGAAATAAAATGGTTCGCACATGGCTATCAAGTTGTATTATGCTAGGTTCCATGAATATGACAAGGTTTAACATCACAAGGGACAAATATGATAAGGTCTTAAAATCTCAAGGGATGTTGTTTAAAAACTGTTATCACTCAATATTGTGCCCTTGCTAAGTTGCAAAACTTAGCTTATTGGTGAAACATGGGCACTTTTCCAAGTTGTGGGTCACCTAAATGGAAAAGAATCTCCATAGTGATATGGAACTATTTGGTTCTATCACCTAAACTAAACTACCAATTGCTTCTTACAAAGGAAAGAGATAGGAATGACATGAAAATGAAAACCTACGATTCTAAGGTGATACACCAAATGATTGTAACTTGTACTGTTGTTCTAGCACACATTTTCCCAAATTCCCAACTAATATTCACACAACCCAACTATTTAACATGCTCATGCATAATTATTTCATAAGAAAGTTGAAATGTTTACAATTTTTTAGAAGGAAACTAGGTATGTTTTCACAAATAAACAATATAAACCTTAATAACATAACTTATGACCTGTATGAGACATGTTCTTCTTCCTAAAGGTGTTGCAATGAGACAATATATTAAAGGATTTGCACATAAAAATCATAGAAATATATATCGATCACTCATATACACACAATAAAACAAGTATTGAGAAGGCAATATCATTAAATTTTATTGAGAAAAGTGTCCTTACAGCTATATACAAGCCTAATAATGAGCTTCTTTTGGTGCTTAAGTGCTAGAAAGAAATTTGAAACAAGTTACAATACAATAGTTGAGAATAGATAGAACTCAATTTCTAAGTTACATTACATCATATGACCTGAAAGAACCTTTTACAAGTTACAATGCTTTGCTAAAAATGCAAGAACTATTTACAAAATGATACAAAAGCCTCCTTATAGAATATCCTACATTGGAGAAAAGATAGGATAGACTTTAAAGACTATTAAATGCCCCATTCCTCTAAGTTGAATGTTGTTTGTAACTTTCTGAGTGCTTGAAATTGTCCACTCCTTGTTTGAATCCACCAAAAGCTCCACTTAGGCATATGTAGAAGAAGTTTTTCTAACTTTGATAAGCTTCATTAGATCCTAGATGATTGCAACTGCTGCTAGATATGTGGAACTATTGTTACAAATCATCCAAATTATCTACTACATCTTCACAACTGTTGTCCACTTGCCAAACTGTCTTAACTATCCCATATTCCCATCATAGATGCTTTGTACTTTGTCAAACTACCAACTCCAATCTCCTTTGCATGATGATAAGGCATGTGTGCAATGAATTTGAGGTGGTTAAAGATTTTTGGAAGGCATAAGAGAAGTTTTGGGGGTAGTTGTTGTCAATGTATTGACTATTACAAACTTGCAATCATGAATCGCCCTTTTAGCATTTTATTTACTTCACAAGTCACTTTATAAGGTCTGTAACCTTTGTAAACTAACTTTTGACTATCATCCATTAATTTTCCTCTTTGAAAGTTTTGGCTAATCTTCAAGTCATAATCAAGACTTGAATATTTCATAGGTCTCTATGCATATCATGGCTTGTATCATGGACACACTACAACTGCTATATAAGTTATCACTTTGTGTTCTTCATAGACTACTATATGTGGAAAAGGAAATCATAGATCTTAACTACTGTTCTTGCAATGATTTTTCTTTTAAACTATGTCACACTATTACTTAGTAGGCCTGAAAACTGCCCCTACTTGACTGTGATTAATGGATTAAAAAAATGGATTGCCCTTTCAATATCTTCATAAGACATCACTATCATCTATGCTTTAGTTTTCATTATTACTATTGAATCATAGGTGCTTCTGATCACAGTCATAAGGGATTTTCACAACATCCAGTACCCATACTGTTGGCAAGATCTTCTAGTACATTTCCCCTTGACAAGTTTGTATCATTTATTCCATACATGACTATTGAGAACCCAAAGTCTTCTTCAATGGTATAGACTGTCCTCATGGATTATACACAAGAATAACCTCATCTTTAGGATACGTAAACATCTGGTTGGGTCCACACAATTTAAAGGCTTTCCTTCATTAAGTAAAGATTGCTCATTAACGCAGAGGATCACAACATCATCCTCCATGGATTCAACTGGCTTCTTGGTCTTAACACCATGATTGCAAATGGATCTTTGAAATTTTTTCTTCAACTCACCATAGTCACTATGCTTATTAACACAATACATAATCCCTTCCTTAAACTCCTAAAACTACTATCCTGCCATATAGAATTGCATATCATTGTATGGGTCTTTTTCTCCACAAACTTCTCCTTCATAGCTTGTATCATGGACACTAATACCTACAGATGAAGAAGAATCAATTTCTTTCTCATTTCCATGTTAACTACTCTCCTTGACATGTGTATCTTCCCATAAATATACATTTTTTGCATGACTATTATGGCAGAAAGACTATTCTTTGTCTAACTTGGACTGTGTATTCATTAGCTCCTTTTTCAATGTCTTGACCTTCATACTCTTGTTGTCCACTTGTATTGGTAGTTTCTTAAGACTTCTAGATTTATCTCTTCAATGCCCTTTAGATCTTCATATGATATCTCTTACTAGCTGCCACTAATAACTGCCACTATAACTAGGGACTAAACTGTTAAACTATTGACTATATTCTCATGCATCCTTAATGTGCAATTGCAAACTCCATGGCTTTGGACTCTTATTTTCCATTACATTCATGTCACTATCCTCTCTTTTTTTCAACATGACTTTTCATTTAACTGTCATCTTGTGTAGGGGTAAGCATATGAACTATCCTTATAATGCAATGATGACTTTCTTCCTTAAAGTCTAATTCTTGGAATTGTAAATGAGACTACCCTATATAGCATAAAACTATAACAGTCATGCTCTTTTCTTTTATAATCTCCATTTTCTTGACCATGAAAATCATGGCCATACATAGCCCATTTTGTGACTTTGTGAAACTTTGTCCACTACTTCCTTGTATACCACCATCACAATTATCTTCATGCAACTAGTCATAGCTCCTTGAAATCCTTTTGACAAAGGTTGTCCTTATGTTCCCTCATGTTGCTCATACATTGCTATGACATTCCATACTTGTTGTTCAATTGTAGACCTCTTAGGTTTTTCTCACACACATGCTTGATTTCATAGTCATTTAGACCCTATTGGCACTTCAACAATGCAACACTTGTTATGCATGATGACTGTCTAAAATATTTAGAGTCACTTTACTCTTGACCATGCAACATTGCCATTACACATATTGTGATAGCTACCCTTATTATTGTGACCTCTGCCTATATCATGGTAGTGGGTTTTCTTTTGTTTCCAACTAGTAATAGAGACTCCTTTTAGGGATATCATTTTAGGCATCTTTCATGGTTCATGACATAGTCCACTTCATAATTATCTTCTCTTTGTATTTACTATACAAACAGTACCTCTGACCATATATATGAACAATACCTCTATCACTAGAAACTACAAGCCATTGAGTACTAGGGAATAAAGTTGTGCATCTCATCCCTCTCAATTCTTCTTACCATTCAATTACTATGTCTCTTCCTTGGCACTTTTTCATAGTGTTTCCCTATGAATGACATCAATTTGTTGCCTTTTGTGTCTCCAAAACCTATTTTGTTTCACATTATGAAGGATACAATGAATTCTCTTTAACTCAGACCATGAGGAAATTTCTTAAGTCATGTAAATAAGGTTTTGTGGGTTTAAAAACTCACCTAGAGTCTTGCAAACTTTAATTCATTCAACTAACACACTTATGGTAGAAGCATGGAAACACAGATGTAGTGCAGTAAAGAAAGAAAATGTATTATTGTAAATACTTTAAATCACAGACCTCTCAATAAAGAAAACTCCAAAGGTTGCATAGGCCAGCTATAAGAATTTCTCATAATAATAAAGGAAAACAATAGATAATAGAATTGTCCTTATGTTCATTATGCACATGCCTATATGGGCAGCTGCTCTTTCACATGGGTATTAAAGTTGCTGAAAATACAATATGCTTGAAGCCACATGGATATTGCACCTTGAGGGCTTTGACGAATGGGTATATGACTTCTGGAATACTTCTACATGCAATTTGAAATATTTTCCTCCTCTTCTTCCTCAACATGGCCTAGTAGGGACAACAATCTATCCTCTTCCCACAATGTACCATTATATGTCTATTTTCCTGCAACATTCCTCTATTCTTGGGTAACAAACTGTTGCTCTTTATCCATGCCACAAGTTTCTCTTAGGGCATGGTCCCATGGAGGGGGGATTCCTAAAAATACAGAGCATAATCTGCTTAGTTTTTTTGTAGAATATTTTGATGTTGGTGGTCCCATGAATTTAGTTGTGCAGTTTAGCTTAAAAATTTAACCTCCAAGCTGGTGGTGGAATGGTGGTGGAATGGTGGTGCTGTGAATAAAAATAATAAATAAACATCATTTCCCTCCAATATTTTCTTGCCAGGAATCTAAATTTTTAGATTTGTGACAAGTGGCAGGAAAGTACTCTTAAGCAGGTGGGGAAATTTCTAGGCCCATCCCAATTCCACCAACTGAAATTTTCAGCCTGGAAAATAGTTTGGGTTGAAAGAGATTCCAATTAGTCCTATACCAGAATTTTTTTTCTCATGAGACCACCTGCTTCTATGAAAATAGGATCCCAAGCCCCCCCATGGAACCATTCAGTTAGACTTCTTCAAACAACCAAACAGTAAAAACCCTAGAATCTCTCCTTTATGTATGGTGCTCAAAACTTATTCTTTCAATTATTTTCATCTTTTTACACTTAAACTTCTCCATTGTAAAAACCCTGTGTCTTTTTCTCCATTTTTTCCATCCTTAGTGAAACTTTACCCATTACCTCAAAATTCTAATACTCATCCTAAATATTCTTGAGTTCTAAATTATAAGTTTTGTGACAAAACTCATAATGAAAACCTTTAGAATAAAGGATATTGCAATAATAACATCACCAAAAAAGGTAAAAATCAAAGGGGTTTTTTTAATGCATGAAGATCACACCTTAGGGAACATCATACATGATATCACCACCAAGAGAGGACTAGTCGAAGAATAAAATATCATGCCTTAGGGCATACCAACCATAGCATTACCACTAAGGGGAACATTATATTCCTAGAAAGGTCACACTCTTATTTCATGCCCTAGGGTATTTCATATAATACACTTACAACAACAAGGTTTACACAATAAAAGCTAACCCTAAATTTGAACAATGTTTACAAATTGAAATAGGAACAAAGGATTCACTTAGAACATTAATACCAACTACCAAAGTAGAACCTTAACAAATTGAGGATGGAGATAAGAAACAATTAGGATTCTCATGATGCTCAATGATTTGATCTTCTAACACCAAGATTCCTTCTTCACTCATGGGAGAGATATTGAGAGATGAAAAAACATGATTTTCATGATTGTCAATGATTGTATTCTCTTTCATCTCACACATAGGATGTATAGTGGGAAAGAGATTAATGAAAAATAACAAAAGAGGGGAAATGAACTCATTTTCATATGCTTGTAACAAAATTTTCTTAAAATATTCAACAAGATTTGACAATAGAATATGAACTATGAGAACACCGAAATTTTACAATAAGAACATGATGTAAAAAAATGACCTAAAAATCTAAAAAAATTAAGCACTGAAAAGAAGTAATTATATTTTTTCAAATTTTGTGACAAATCAGGAAAAATCACAAGTTTCTTTAACATGCAATAACAGTTTCCAGAATTTCAAATTAGACAATTGCAAGCAAAAATAGGCCGATAATGCAGAGACAAAAACATGTGTAGAGTTTTCCTAAGACTCCCCTATTAGGACCAGAACGCCCAAGGGAATTTGGGTCCCTCACAAGGGTTTAGAAAATTTTAAAACTATTTTTTTATGTTTTATTTAATATTGTTATTTTTGTTTGCAAACAGGTTTTTCAATCACTGTTTTTCCAATTTTTTGTCAATTTAAGAAAAAGTGATGCCAAATGCAAGTGTGGAATAATTTATAAAATGTTTTTACAATGTTGAATGCACTTTCTAGATTTAATCATTCAATAATTAACTAATTTTGAGATGGAAAATGCAAAAAATGATGATTTCATACAAATTCGAAACAAAATGATGTAATGTTTTTCAATTTGAGAAAATGTGATTGAAATATATAAATGCAATAATAATGGAAAATTTTGAATGAAATTTTAAGATCTAATATGCAATACTTGACTGATTTGAAGATGCAATATTCTAAGAATGATGATTTTATACAATTTTGAAACAAAACTATGCAATTTTTTTCACATTTTTGACTTAAATGAAATATGCAAGTTAAATACATTAAACTATTTGAAACTTTAACAACCTAAAAAATGCAAATAATATATAAATATGACTAAAAAAAAACCATAATTCAACTTATGATACAATGTAAATGCAATTTTTTTTGTTTTTTTATGACTTTTTCTGATGCAAAGATGAAACCCTAAATAAAGATGCAAAACAATGCAATGCAAAACTTAGATCTTGGGTGAATTTTTAAAAAGTTTATAATGTTAGCAGGTCAGGTTCGCCAAAATATAATATACAAAAATTGATCCTAGGTCCCTTATGCAAAGAACCTAGGATCATGCAAGGGGCCTTTTTCCAAGTTACATTAAGACGTAGATCAACAAGGTGTATAGATTGACTATCAGCCATGAAGATGAGCCAATCAAACTTGGATCTATATTTAATCAAAGATGGGAATGGATTGGAAATTATTTGGAATAATTAACCTAATGATCTTGTATTCCCTAATATAAAAAATTCAAGATCCCAATAGCCAGCAAACTAAAACAGTCAAGTTTTGGTAGATCTCGAAATTGCAGACTGATGTGTACCTTTCTAGAAAAATTGGTTTGGTTGTACCTACAAGGATTGGGTTTCCCAATGGCTACTAATTCTTTGTTATTGTATCTTACTCAACTTTTGGGGTCCTCTTATGCAAATCCAAGCTTTGGATACATGCCTACAAATCTATCAGAACATTGCTGAATATTTATGTAACTAAGTTTTTGTGGCTTGAAAATTTTGATGACAACAAATGCAACAATGAAAAATATACCTTAAATCCTTCTTTGATCCCTTATAAACATATAACTTGCACATTCAAAGAGGGAGAAAGTGTTGTGCCATATACGGGCTTGCCTCAGTCAAACCCCATGTAAGTGTTTGGGAACCACTTCCACAATGGAAATGTCAACGATAAATCGATAATGGAAAGGAATGAAATGATGAATAAACACAATGTTGCAACTCAGCACCCTTCAATGGCTTTCTTGAAGGACTAAAGTCATGCACATCACTTCAAGGACCTTGGATTTTTCTAGATAGATTTTCTTGAATGCTTGAATGCTTGGAGACCTACAACAATGTTAAGCTTCACAAAACAATGACATGAACACACATAGAATTTAGCATGATGTTTGATCTTGAATTGTTGTAGTAAACTTTGATAATTTTTCTTTTGTCTTGCTCATTAGTGCTCTTTGATCATAAATTTTCCCATAGATTTCCTAGATTGCTCTTTCTAGATTTTAAATGATGAAATAACTACGTATTTATAGGTGTTTATCCAATTTCCTAAAAATTAGATTTCAAGATCAGACACTTCATATTTGAATTTTGGATGTTAAAATGCTTCCAACAACATATTTGAATTTGGGTCCTAGCTAAGAAAGGGGACTCAGTCGCCCATGGGTGACTCGGTCCTAACCTAAATTTCTAGGACACTCAAAGTTAGGGACAACTTCATGATTGGATGAATTTTTGTAATGCTTTTCCTTCTTGAAAAAATGGTAAAAATTAGGCTTTGGAATGCATAATTTGAAAAAATGGGAGCTTAATTAATCCCAATAAATAGGGGGACAAAACATAATGTGAAACTATTAAGGTATACAATTTTTTACACTATAGAAGGTAGCTCCATATGGATTTATAAGTGGGTTGTATGTTTGTACATACATATATAAATTAATCTTAGCAATGTGATTTATTTAGATCCTCTTGTTGTCATTTTGTTGTTAGTTTAGGGTATATTGTTGTTGGTTTAAAGCCTTGATGTTGGAAAACTCTTATATCAATTCATGTTTGAAGTGTCCTTGTCTACTAATGAGCTTCAATGGTAAATTTATTCCCATCATTATACAATGGTTTGGGCCCTTTCAAAATCCCTCCTTTACCACCTAATCTAAAAATCATAATATTTTTCTTATATCCTTATATAAGGAATCCACAACTTGTTTGCTTGTTATTTTTAGTCTTTTTCTAAGAAATCAACTCACTATCCTTATAGGGTTTGAAACAATAGAGAAATTATACATATCACATGCAAACTCTTGACAAAACAACCAATTTTTCATGCAAAGTCATATGTAAAAATTCACAATAGACTAAAAGTGAATATTTACATATTTATAAAGAATGTGTCTACTTAAATGGAATAGATCTAAACTTTCATAGGGTAGATTTGTAGGTCCATTATCAATCTTACATTTGTAGAAGTAACTCATAATGATAGGTAGTGAAATATTTTAAATCATTTGTCTAAGCATCACTAAACTTCTTGTAGCTTGATCTTCACAACATATCTACATAAATTTCCAACTATCATTGTTATTAATTTCCAAAGCATGTATTTTAGTATATTTATCATTCCTATCTCTTTAATCTAAAAGAGATGTTGAATTATTATGTTTATTATTTATTTACCCCATATTTATGTAAAAGAGATTGTATTCTCCCTTGTATTTTGGTGAACTCATCCTCCCTTTTCCCTTTTAAAGTTTTCATTTTATTTATTTTTATTGTTGTTTTAAATGTGAGGTTAACTTCATTTCTAAAACTTTCTACTTGCAACTAATCTTGATTTATCATTATCTTTCTAAGGCTTGTTTATGAGAAGAGCTAGTCGCAACTGTAATTTACCTTTGAGATGAAGTTCAAACTTAACCCTCATATAGAATCTTAATCTATTTATTAATAAATTCTTCTTGAGGATAGTTATAACAAGCAATCTGATTTTGATCACACTACATATTCAGATGTACAAGATCCATCTATTGTTAGATTCTTCGAGAAGCAAGAATCGAGCTAGGATTTGATTTTGGTTGTAGATCACATGCAACTCTAATCAGAAAACGATCAAAGATCAAAATAGCAGAAAGAAGAGAAATCTAAAATTAAAGAACAATGGAGACAAGGAAAGAGAATTTAGAGAACTCTTGTGACTCTCACTGAACAACCACCGAACTAGCCAAACTAGTGAAGGTGAGAGGAGAGTGCTCAATATATAGAAGAATAAGGAAAAATACATCCAATAGGTGCATTAACTCCTACTACCCATAAAAGGTGGGAGGTTATCACCTACTTGGTAAATGAAAAAACATGTGGCATAACCTCCACAAGTGAGGACAGGAGAAAGGTGGCACATAAATCTAGAAGAGGGTGAGAAACCCAACTACCCCATTAACTACTCAGGTAAAAATAGAATAGTGGTTATGAGAGGTGGCACAACAAACCAAAAGAGGATGTGTAACTCAACTACCCATATGTGGGAAGAGAGTGACATATGTAGCAGTTGTATTTTTCCACGTGTCCTCATATTACCACATCTAATAAACCTAAGCAAGCTTAAATAATAATGTGTAGGAAAAATAAATACCCCCTAACATGGGAAATTAAAAAACCTACACTAACACCCCCCCTTAAGCGTAGCTTAGGTGGGTGAAAAGATGGGTCCTAGTAAATGAGGCCATTTTAGGTACCCATGTACATAGAGATCCCCTCCAAATGAAGAAGCCCCCCCATAAGAGGAATAGCCCCCCCTAAATAGAGAGAGAAATGAAGTGGAAGGAAAAGGAATCCCCCCCCCCAAAGAGATCCAATGGTAGATTCTTGAAGCTAGATGTAGAAGATGGTCCATGATTGTTGAACAATGTTCCTCCCCTTAGGAAGAAACAAAACCAAAGGTGTATGCGAGCTATCTCCCCAGTCCTAAAAGGAATATGTAGGAAGAATGTACAAGATGAATGAAGTCCCTGAAGTTGACTCAAGTATCCCCATGCTGATGTTGAAGGCTTCCACAATCAAATTAGGTATTCTAGGCCACACTATTGAAGATGAAAAATAAAAATATCCTAGAGACTGATGTAGAGCATAAGCCAAAGACTCAAGCATCTCCTTTGAAGAAGTCTTCTCCAAATGATGATCTAAAGTATCCACACTCATGTCAAACTGTAAGGAATGATCATGTAGAGAATGAAGAGGAGGGTCAAAGTGATCCCTCACAACATCTGAAGAAAGGTCGACTTCATTATAGAGAAGATGAATACCATCAATACTGTCTCCCAAATCTGCAATATGTGTCTCCATAAACAAATTTGAAATACTTATCAAGAGATCATCCCAAGCTGAATCTAAAAGATAGTGTATGTTCTACTACAAAGAATCACTCAAAAATTTCAAAGAAGCATCTCTAGAATCTGAAGCCACAAGAGGTGTGTGCGATGGGGTATAAATGAACTGATCATCCACACAAGATGGGGAAACACAACTCTCAATATCATCCACAAGAGCCTAGTTCTCTGAGGAAATATCACTTTTAGATGAAGATCTAATGTCTCTATACAACTATTGAATGATGATCCACACAGTGAAAGGGCACTCAGTGTGCTCTATATGATGTAGAATATCCTCAAAAATGGTAATACATATTATTCCATAGAACATGTCATTGTTGTTAAACCATCCATTCTTCTTATCATAGTCACTTGGCTTAGGAACAAGTCCAAGGAGATAGGGCAGTAGGTCTTGCTCAATGTAATGATTCTTTATCCCTTGTTTCTAGGACAAATAGTTCTTTGAAGTTAACTTGACAACAGAAGGATGGAAATAACTTTTAAGAGACATGCTTAACCCTCCCATAAATGGAACTTTATCTTAGTTCATGATTACAAATTGTTTGTATAACCCCCCCAAGATTGATACAAAAAACCACATTAAGTTAATACAAAAAGAGACATCAAGAGACACCCCCCCTTTCCACTCAAATAAAGAACACCCCCAAGAAAATATAATTTGGCACTTTATAATTAGTGCATTTACAACTTCCACTGGCAATAATACTTAGTGGTCTTGATCTCAATGCTTTACAAAACTCTCATGCATTGGGTGTATGTTGAAATTATAAAACTGGATCCAATCCAAGTGAAACTAACAACACCACTACGATATAATTGAAAAATCATACACTTTCAAACAAATAATTGCCTCAATCCAAAATTGTATGAGAAAGTTATGAGTCTTTGAGCTTCAAAATACGAGAACTATGCAGTGCCACGAGTGAGAATCTACAATTTTTGAAAAAACACTACATCCAAACCAAAAAACGCCTACACTGGTGCAAAGAGCACGAGAAAATAGTTCAAATAAAAAAAAATTGCTTGAGAAATAGAGCTAGTATGAGTGAGAATGAAGCGCTTGAAAAATTCCTTCAAATCTGCAACTGTCAACAGAGAGGGGGTTTGCTGAAATGTTCTGATTCAATTTCTACAAAATATATAACCTATGTGCAAAAACTAGTAACAACCCAGATGGTCTTTTTCTACTATGAACAAAATCTAGATGGTGTATTTTCTTTATATTGTACATAAAATATGGATCTAGTGTAAAATAGTGCTCCCAACAACAAAAAAAGACCCTAGAAATGAAAAAATAGCATGTAAAGGCTCAATCAGCTACCTAAGTCAAGAAAAAGCATGCTAAAACCTGTAATTTTAATAGGATCTTCATAAATCCTTTCAAATTCTTCAAATCATTCAAAAATGTAAGAGAAGAGCATATGGGATTTTGAAGAAAATTGTAACAAAGCTTATTAGCCCCCCAAAATATCTCAAAAAATTAGAAAAACAATGAGCTATACCAGAAAACATGGCTTTGATACCATGTTCAATTCTTCGAGAAGCAAGAATCAAGCTAAGATCCGATGTTGGTCATAGATCACATCCAACTCCAATCAACAAATGATCAAAGATCAAAATAGCAGAATGAAGATAAATCTAAAATGAGAGAACAATGGAGACAAAGAAAAAGAGTTTTGAGAATACTCTCGTGACTCTCACCGAACTAGCCAAACTAGTGAAGGTGAGAGGAGAGTGCTCAATATATAGAAGAATAAGGGAAAATACATCCAAGAGGTGCATTAACTCCTACTACCCATAAAAGGTGGGAGGTTATCACCTACTTGGTAAATGAAAAAACATGTGGCATAACCTCCTCAAGTGAAGACAGGAGAAAGGTGGCACATAAAGCTAGAAGAGGGTGAGAAACCCAACTACCCCATAAAATACTTAGGTAAAAACAAAATATTGGTTATGAGAGGTGGCACATCAAGCCAAAGGAGGATGTGTAACTCAACTACCCATAGTGGGGAGAGAGTGACACATGTAGCAGTTCTATTTTTCCACATGTCCTCATATTACCACATCTAATAAACCTAAGCAAGCTTAAATAATAATGTGTAGGAAAAAGAAATGCCCCCTAACATAAGGAAATTAAAAAACCTACACTAACATCTATTACTAGATAAATACTTTGCAAAAATCTTTCTAATGCCAATCCTCCTTCACAACTAGCTACATCTCTCCATATAATGTATTACATGATTCACTATTTAGTATTGAGATTCCTCGTGTCATTAATAATATAATGCCTCCCTCTAATTCTATGAATAATGTATCTACCCTCTCACATACTCACCCTTCCTCTTCCAATGATTCATTTTCCTCTTATCTTGAGGTAGATCCCCTCATTGTTCCTACTTCCCATTCTACCACTTCTATCATGCCTTGTTACTTTTCATGTTCATAATTTTAATATCATTACTACCTCTCCTTTCACGTGTTTCATCCCTTAATCCATTAGTGGGCCTTTTCTACTTCTCACATTACTAGTGTCATTCCTAAATATTTTCCTCATATCTTTGCCTCCCACCCTCATAGTCACACTTTTAACCACTCTTTCCATCCCCTATATAATACTTCTACTTTTTGGCATGCCACTCCTACTACCACTATATTAATACCTAAAATTGAATTGAATTGAATTCATGATCCATAGTGCATGATAGAAGAAGAAATAGTATAATGAGATTATATAGGCCTGTGGATATCTTCTACTATCATGAAAAATTGTATCATTATGAAATATTTTGAAAATTTTGTGAAAGATAATTTCTTTATAATTGATAAAAGAATACATTTAACTTTTAAATTATTATTTTTATATTCAATAAATAGTTGATAAAGGTAGACATATTAACTTTAGTTAAATTTATTCATTGATAAAGATGCCTTTTTAATTTCTAATTTTATTTCCAACTATTGCCATTTGACTAATTAAAAGAAAAAGACTTCCATGGTAGAAGGACTGGAAAGAAAATTTTCCTTTTATCATTTCTTTCAAACTGTCATAGAAGAAGATGATCTGGAAAAGAATACTAAGCAAGGGTGGGAACCAAAGAAAAAATACCTAAATGTGTGTCATACCATCAAAAATGACTTTGAGCGACATTCAGGCAAAGCTAAGGAAGTTGAAGCTGAATTCAAATATTAGGAAAATGAAGTTTGTTTAATAATGGAGACCTAAGGGTTTAGATTTGTAATTTGAAAAAAATAGTTGTTCTTTTTTCTTTTGGACTTATTTTGGTTAGTTTATTTATATGTAATGAAAAATATATAATGTATTTTCTATGTAGATGGTATACTATTTTTAAAGTAGAATTTTTTTTTTTTTAGATATACAATTGTGTAAAAGATCTAGGTCGGACGGTCAATTGTGGAAATAATGACCAAACTTTTAAATTTAAAATTTATATTTAGAGTCGATCTTACTCTTCCCTGCTTGACCAATATGTACTTTGTGGACATGTAAAACATTTTATTCATGAACCCTAGAGTTGCATTTAAATGCATAATCTTAGTTCAATTTACATATCATTTCTAGAATCAATTACCCAAAATTAAATTTGAAAAGAGCTCGTTTATACTCTCTATTACATGTTTAACATTCATTGTAAATTATTTTCTTTATTGCAAGGAGCTCATTCTCATCACCTATCTCAGCTCATCCTTGTCCTACACTTAGTGAGGGAAAGGGGTTAGATAGCCTTCTCCTATTTTGGCACTTGATATTGTCCCTTTGGCTAGTAATTTTACTTTCTCATATACTAATCAAGATTGGGATGTGGACAACCTGCTATAGGCTAACTTGCATGTACCTTGCTATTCTTTTACTTTATTTTATTTTCATGTTCTTCGTGTGATTCGATGTGCATAATGTGATCCCCATGTATTGTTATGTTTGATGTATCCCTCTTCATTTGCATTCCTCTATTTGTATGTTCATTCTTGAACTATATGTCGTAAAAAAAAAAAAATTCTTTGTCTTGTGTTTTCCTTTTGGGGATGATGCAAGGCGTCAAGACATTTAGGTCTCTTCCATGTTGACCCAAAAGCTTTTTCTTTTCTTTCTCTCTGTATGTGTTATTCCTCTAGTTCTATGATTATTTGAGGAATAATGTTTGTGCTGTAGAAAAAATGACCCTTTTGCTTGACATGGGATAATTCATGATAAATGGACTAAATGTGGTCTTGATTTAGGTGTTGTGAGGCATTTTATGCGTCCACTCTAGGTCTTGGACCCTTCTACACTAAATTAAATGTGTTTATTGATATCTTGTAAAGGTGTTGTAAAGTCTTGTAAAGGACTTTCACACTTTTCTAGGTTTAATTAACCCATTTCTTCCTAATTCAACACATTTTAATACATCATCACATCATTCTAGAAGGCTTGTAACTTAAATTTAATGATAAACTAGTGTTGTAATGTATTTTATGCATTCTTGTGCCTTCTTAGGCTATGAGGATCCTATTTTAGTGTTGTAAAGTGCATTTAATTACACTTTCACATTGATTTATGTGTCCCAAGCCCTATTTAATATTTACATCATCATTAATGGACCTATTTCAACCCATATTGTGCATCCCGAGACTTTAATTGATCAAACCACAAAAAAGTTGCAATTTAAACCTTATTTCCTAATTCCTTGGCCTCTTAAGTGTCAGAATGGCCCATGTGGAACCCATTTGCAATGTGTGGCGAATGAGTCCTATCTGGACCCCATTTTTCCTTTTGAGTGGGAATAAAGTGAAATTTAAAGTTTATTTTCACTATATGTCAGCCTGTGATATAGTATAACTGGGTACTAAGGCACACTTGTCTATAAATAAGCTATTTTAACCTCATTTTAAATCAAACAATTCAATTTTGCATCTCTTATCTAATTCATTTCTGTTACAGATTGCATTCATTTCCACTTCATTTCTGCATATCATAATGTGTTTTCAAACATCATTTGTTTCTTAGGTTATCTCTCTCCTTTAGGTGAAAAACCTTATAAGTTTTAGACAGATCCCTAAGGTGCCAAAAATCCACAATTCAATGGCGTTTCTGAGCTCTATAACAACATTGTAGCAAAGATATACTGACCCTAAATCCATGGATCCTTTTTGTGTTTGGGATTTCATTTTGGGGGAAACCCCTTCCTCTCTTTTTCATGATGTAGCTTCATTCAGGAACATATGACTTGGCATACAACTTTCTGAATAAGCTATCATGTCTCCTTTATTGATTAGCATTGATTATTGGCTACTTTAAATAATATTTTTCACAACAATGGTGCTAACAATTTCTTTAAAGTGGGGGCATACATCGACATTATTATGTTGAAATTTTTAGCATTCCTTATGTTTCATTGTGTGATTTTCTTTCTTCTTGCAATGCATCTTTTTCTTGGTGGTGTCATTGGGTTTGATGTTCTCCGAGAGTGTGATATTTCTTTTATCCTTGACTTGTCCTCTCTTGGAGACATTAGGTATGATGTTCCATAAGAAGAGACCTTACATGAACTAAGAAAGATCCCTTTGAACAAACCTTTATTTTTATTTTGTTCCTAAGTGTTTAGCATACTACAACTTATTAACCTTGTGAAGCTTGAAGTTTTTTGTTTTTGTTTTGTGGCACCCCATCAGAGTTATTCAGGGGATATCTTTGGTATGGTTAGTTTAGTGAGAGAATGTAGACCTAGCATGATTTTCTCACTAAGCCACTTTTTTGGGGGCTCACCTAATGGACAACCTGAGGTTCCATTATCCCAGAGTGAGCATGCATTGTTGTCTGCATACTAGCCATCGAGTTCTACTTGTGAACATTTTTGGACAAACAGTCGAGACGTGTTCCACATCATGTTGGATAGTTTAGGCTTGATTTTCCCTTTTCTTTTGGACAAACAGTTGAGACCTGTTCTACATCACCTTGGATAGTCAAGGCTTCATCTTCCTTTTATTTATTTTTTCCTTTCCTTTTAAGTTGTTTATGTTGTATGATTGATTATCTTGTCATTGTTGCATACATATGTTTTGAATATCTACTTCAGCATGAGTTTTATGCAAGGTCATCCTCTCACTAAAGTGGGGGCTAAATGTAGTGTAGAAAAATGTATCTCTTTACATTTTCACACTTAATTTGGAATTAATTTTAAAATGGACTTAATTGTGCCTTATTTTTGGTGTTATAAATTGCGCCTCTTTACACTTTCACACTTATCTAGGGCTCCTTTATTAATTGAGCTTAATTTTCCTTAATTGGCCCCTTTAATTCAAATTCAAGCCTATTTTATCACATTTTTTGAAGAGGAAACCCAACATTCATTAATGCCTTAACATAACAAAGTCTTCTTGCATCATGCATGTTTTTGGAGCTAATATGATGATGTAGGTTTTATAATCCATTCAAGCATTCAAAGCACAATTTCAAGTCAAGATGCATGGTTCAAGATCCACATCCATTGAAGCCATTTCATGGAAGTTGCAAACCCACATTCCAAGGTTCATTCAAGGGTTTGGTGAGTTGTGACATTGAGTTATTCATTCATCATTCCTTTCATGCTATTTTTCTTTATTTCAAGGTTTGATTACCAAAATAGGGTTTGACCAAGATGAACCCCCATTCACAAAAAACAAAACATTTTTCCCTCTTGATTTGTGTTTGCAATTTTAGGTGGAGGAAAAAATAAAGATCTCTTGAAGAAAAAAATTGGGAAACTTGTCAAAGTTGCAAAAGTTGTCATCTCAGGGAAACTCACTTGCAAAATTTATTTCTAGATTTTCAAGCTTGAATCTTGGGAAAATTGGAGGATCCAGATCTGTAGTAGAGGCTCCCAAAAGTTGCAAAAAACCCTAACTAAAGACCCATTTTCCCCTAGGAAAATGAGTTCCAAATTAACTTCAATAACTAAATTTTGGTGACTGGTAAACATCATTCTACAAAATAAAGTAGCATAGTCTAGGAATATGTATAACGTAAGTGTCTAAGAATGTCTATGAACTTGCATAAAAACATAAGAAAACTATTTAATGACTACTCAACAAAGTGTACTTAGGTTGATGAGATTAGACAACATCTTGTCTAATTGAATGGGCAACCTTTTAGGCCTCTAGAAGTTACCTAGTTGTTCAGTAAACCTCATGTGCATACCTTTTGACATTGGAAGACTTTCCATCTCACCTCAAAGTTCACTTTTGTAGTCACTCAAAATTTGTCACCAAGGTTGATGACTTGGTCAAATAGGTTATTGGTTTGCACATTCTAAGTGATCCAAACGTTAACACCTATAGGACACTTGTCTACATATTTGTGCCACATCATGGGTCACTTGTCAATCTACATGATAAGTAGATTATCATTTTTTTTCCTATATATGCAAGGTATACATTTTAATCAACTCTTTTATCAATCTCTTTGATAATGTGAATTAAGCTTATTGTGTGCATGTTCTTTTTGTGGAAGCACACACTTTTTTCTATTATTATTTTGTTATAAATCCTAACAAAGGTAAGGTAAATCTCCTAGAAAAACCATATATTCCATGAAAAAGGATTGGGCCTAAAAGGCTTGAAAAAATCAAGGATCCAAGTCAAGGCATTTTTGACTTTGGTGCAAAATGAGAAAAGGTTCTTGGGAGTCCCATATTTCCAAAAAAAATGAAAATGAGGATTGATAAATCCTAAATGATATCTATATATGAACCAAGTAAAAAACCTTGATAAAGAATGTACCCAAAAAAATGATCCAACTTCGAATCAAGAATAACCAACCAAATAATCTAAAATCTATATTTTCAAATTCCTATAGAGGACTAGAGATGCCAATGATGATTTATCCCACCATACGGAGAGAAGGAATACATCATAAATATTCCTTGCAAATTCTATAATTGTAAAATGGTCTATGATTTTGAACCATGTGAAAAGGAATGACTCCAATCACTATCTTATAGATCTCACAATTCTAATTGGAAAGCTATAATTTCTTATCCTTATGATATGATAATAAATTACTGGTATTTATAGAAAATATCTAGTGATGTTTTGACTTCTTTGTTATAAAAATTCAAAATGAAAATCTAATAAGCTTTAGCTAGAGGATGATCTTGACATAATAGAACTAGAGATGACTAAATAGACTATTGATTAATAGATAATCCATTGTATAATTCATTTCCAACCCATGGAAGCTAGAGATTGAAGGATTCTCAAGCCTTCTAGATGCTCTTAATAACAAGAATATCTTGGATTTGAATGAGCTCTTTCATAGTGATGAGAGTGTAAAATGGAAGACCTTTCTAAGTTGGACACCCAAACAACTCTCTAGAAGAAATACAATGTTGTATGATAATTTTCCAAGCATCCTCACCTTCTAGGACCGTAATGATCCATCTAAGATAAAGTGCAATGGCTTGGCAATAGATTGAGAATAAGAACAAACCCCCAACATCATGAGGGAGACAACGAAATTCCCAAGCTAAGTAGTGAAAGAATTTGTTCTCATCAGAAGAGGCCTAAAGAAATTCTCTATGTAGCTTCTCAATATTCAATTATGAATCTTTAAAAAGGAACCAACAAGAAAAATGGTAATGTGAGAAGTAGCTAGAATTTTAAACAACCCTTGGAACTTGTAATCCAAAGAGAGGTTTGGTGATATAGTAACTAAAATTTTTCTCAATTTTGGAGACAATGTGTCATAAAATAGTAGGAGAGGTCTAAAAAGCAAAGGGAATCCCAAGAAATATGGAAACCTCCCCAAGATCAATCCATTTCTAACCAATAAAATCTAACCAATTGGGGTTTGGAAGAAAATATTGCTTGTAACATTGTGTCTTTCACCATTGAATATTGGAGTTGAAGGCCTAATAGAATATATCAAGGAAATGATGGGCTCATTTAGAATTATCTAATATTCTTTCAAAGTAAAATGATTTTTTTTTTACTAAATAATGAATAATAAAGTTCTTAAAACTAAAATAAAAAAGTTACATACAAAATAACACAAGTATATTATCAAAAACAACTCTTCAAATAGAAATAAAGTATTAAACAATGTAGACAAAATAAAATTTATGTATATATGTATGTAATATTTTTTTATGATTTTTTTGTAAAACACCAAATTAATATCTCTAAACATTTTTAGATAGATGTATTTAAGATGATTGATATGTTTAATTTTCTTTTAAGTGTCTATATAATATGAAAGATATATGTTGGAGGTCTTAATTAAAAAATAAAAATAAAAGTATAATCAATGTACTTACTATCAATATTTATTGATATAAAAAAATAACCTTATTAAAAAATATATATCAGTACAAAATAATTTTATATTATTATTTTTTTACATATAATTTTTAAATATAAAAATAATCTCAAATATATTTTACATATTATTATTAAATTTTGAATTTTATCAATAATACTAATCATTTCAATTAACAAAAGGCGGGCACTAAATACTAGGGGAGAGGGGCCCATAGTGGAGCGGTGTCCAATAGTGGGGATGGAAGTAGTCCTTAGTGGGCCCCATAGTGGAGCACCTTAATATCTAATTGCAAAACACTTTTTATCCATAAAGTACATGTATTGACAAATCATGTGATGCCACATCAACGCTCCAATAAAACATGACCTAGTGCACTAGTATTGGTCTCACTTTTTTGGGGGGCCTTTTTGGATACCTCAACAAAAAGCATGTTGATGTGGCATCATATTTGATGATGTGTCCCTAAAACGAAATATAGAATCGTGTGAGTTGCCAAATAAACGGTTGTACAAAATTGGAAGTGATTTGAAATTTTCACATAAGATTTTGAGAAACACAAAGTTAGGGTGTTCCATTATAGACCCCTCTTCCCTACCATTGGAAGAGAAAAAACTTTAAAAATTATATTATTCTAACCAAACTTGTAAATTAAAACAATATTAATGTTCAAATTTAGTTGAATGGTTACTGGGCCTCATGAAATATATTAATTAAAAATAATTTAAAGAATTTAAGCAAACATGTTCAAATAACTAAAAAAATAATGAAGATGATGAATAAACCATCCCCACAAATCACATGTGAATATGTTAAAAAACTCTACTTAGTAGAATAATACACTACAATATTATTTGGTTCATGCTAATCTATACACCGGATCATACCCATTTTATAACATATGCTTCTCTATGCTGGAATGTTATTTGCAGAGTCTATCCACCATAAGGAAATGCATATCTTAAGAAACAGCTCTTTGTAAGGAAAGCAAGAGGTGTGGAAGCAACTTTCCTAACGTCAAAACCATAGGGAAGTAGAAGACAATACTTTTAATTTTCAAATTACAATCTAATTAAGACACACATGAAAGATTTGTAGAAACGGAGAAGATACTCAAAGACAATGAACAACAGATTTATGTGGGAAAACCCTTTCGGGAAAAAACCCACCACACTAAGCCAAATCTCTTTGTATTACAATAACAAACAATTACATTCAATGCAAAGATACAACTCTCTGGCATTAGTTCACAGTAGCTTCATTCAATGTTCTTCCTCTTACAGAAATTCTCTCAACAATCTGATCATTCTCCCCCACTACAACTCAGAATGCTATCCTTTAAGTATTACCACATTCTAATTTTTGTCCTCTGTTCATCCTTATCTGCCATTGCCCCATTGTAGAAATTTTCCTCTTTAGCGTTGATTTTTCCCTGCATGCAGTTTAGCTCCAGCGTCACAACTGTTGCAAAAATCTAACTTCCATCCATTTGAAAATCACTTCCTCTGATTGGTCCATGAGGCTCCACATAGGATGGTCAAACTGGTCAAGGGCGTTCAACTTTGTTGGCATATCGGTGAGACACTAACAGTGTCTCCTTGATGCCACAAAGTCTTCATATCGATATCAACGTAATTCCAAACTGTTGGCAAGACATTATAATGAACACCATGAGTCATACCAAATCCATCAACATCCAATGCGTTTCTATCGGCAAGAGATTTTCCATCGGCAAGATGTTTTACCGAGCTCACAAGTTGCATCAACTTCAGCTTTGCCATCAGCAAGACTTTTTCATTCACTAAGAGGTTTTTCCAGGTCTCCTTAAGTTTCACTGAAGCACCTGATAGTTAGCAAGACATTCATCTTTCGCCGAGACTTCACTCTAAGCACAACCAAGTCTTACCGAGTCGGCAAGACTTATGTCTTTCACCGAGACCTCACATCGAGCACCCATGTCTCACCAAGTTAGCAAGACATTTGACCTTTCGCCGAGACCTTTCAATGAGCGCTCATGTCTTACTGAAAACTATCGGTGAGACTCTCCATCAGTCGCCAAGACTTCATACCGAAGTCTTTGAGTCACTGCGAAGACCCCAAGTGAATACTCCCATCGGTGAGACCTTTCTTCATCGTTGAGACTTCTCCCTAAGATCCTTGTGTTACCCCAATAGCCATATGCTATTGGTGAGACATTCTCCAGTCACTGGGACTTCTCCCCAAAACCCTTGAGCTACTCTGACATTCGCTTTGACACTCGATAGCAACCTTTGTTGGCAAGACATTTCATACTCGTTGGGACATCTTACTGAAGCCCTTGTGATTACCCCGATAGCCATATGCGATCGGTGAAACTTTCATCAGTCGCTGAGACTTCTCCTCAAGACCCTTGTATTTCCTCGACACCTGATAAGAGCATACTATTAGCCAGAGGTCTCAACTTGGCAAAAGGTCACAGCGAATACATCTAGGTCACAGTGATAGACTTCATTCGGAAAGACATCAGCTCTATCTCAGTGACATGAACATTTCAAAGGATTTAGAATAGCTAGTCGACCAGACATGAATAATGTCATAGCGACTTTGCCCTGCAAGAGTTACATGTCAGTAAGAATTGAGGCACATATTCCAACAAGCTCCCACTTGACGAAGATCTTACTGACACCTCCAGAGCATAATCAAACTACTGAAAAACATGGGCCAAGAGGCCCATCGAATTGGCACACCACCTGTATTTGTCTGTGCTCATAGGCTTCATCAATGCATCTGCAACATTTTCCAAAGTATCCACTTTCTCCAAAGATACCTTCCCATCCTCCACCATATCTCGTACAAAGTGATACTGTACATCTATATGTTTCATCCTGGCATGGAAAGTAGGATTCTTTTCCAAACATATAACACTCTGGCTGTCATAGTGAATAGTAATTTTTCCTGCATCAAAACCATTGTTAGAACACAAATGTTTTAACCAGATTACTTCTTTACAAGAATGTGCAGCTACCATGTATTCTACCTCTATAGTGGAAAAAGTGACTATAGCTTGCTGCTTGCTCATCCAACTCACTACACCACCATTCATCATGAAAATATATCCACTGGTGGATCTCTTGTTGTCAATATCCCCTACCCAATCAAAATCCACATAACCTCAAATGCTGAGAGTCTTTTGTGATTCAACCAAGTTACCATGGTAACAAAAAGCATAGTCTGAAGTGCCCTTCAGATATCTAAACACTCTCTTCACAACATCTCAATGTGTCCTAGGATTAGCCATAAACTGACTAAGTACTCCCACTGCTTGGGCAATGTCTGGCTTTGTACAGACCATTGCATACATAAGGCTACCAACCACACTAGCATATGGTACACTGGTCATGTCCTCCATCTCAGTAGGAGATTTTGGACAGTCTTCAATAGATAGCTTCGTTCCCTGTGTAACTGGAACAACTAGCTGCTTGCAATCAATCATACAAAATCTCTCTAGAACAGTCATGATATACTTACTCTAACTAAGCCAAAGTTTTCTATTCTTCCTATCCCTGGTTATTTCCATTCCCAAAATATACCTTGCGGCACCAAGATCTTTCATTTCGAACTTTGTAGACAACTGAGACTTAAGATCATAAATCATTAGCTTACTATTGCCTATGAACAACATATCATCAATATAGAGAGAGTAATAATAAGAAATTGATCACTTTCAGTTTTGTAATATACACAATGATCACATTTTGATCTTACAAATCCCAATGACAAAACAAAAGTGTCAAATTTCTGGTACCTTTTTCCACAAAGTGCTCCAGCTAGGACATATAAATTTCTTCTTCAAGATCACCATGAAGAAACGTTGTCTTCACATCCATCTGTTCAATTTCTAAGTCATACAGTGCTGCAAGTGACAAAATAAATCTAATAGATGTTAGCTTAGCTACAGGAGAAAATATTTCTCAATAATCAATTCCCTTTACCTGGGAATAACCTTTTGCAACTAGCCTCACTTTATATTTTTCTACACTGCCTTCCAAACCAATTTCTTTTTTAAAGACCCATTTGCAACCCACAACTTTTCTGCCTTTAGGCAATGGCACCAAACTCCAGGTATCATTCTTTTCTAATGATTCCATTTCTTCATTCATGGCTTCCAACCAAGAGTTTGAATTAGACATTTTAAATGCCTCTTTCATAGTCCTAGGTTCATCAGTGCTAGAAATTAAAGCATAGGCACAAGTAGACTCTATCAAAGAAAACCCATACCTATTAGGTTGCTTTCTTTCACGAGTTGACCTCCTCACAGGCTGAGGCTGAGGTGGTTCTTCATCTTCTTTAGAACTTTCAGAACTACTTGAGCTCTCCTTAGTATCAGGTATGTTTTGATTTTTCAATTCCTCTTTATCTAGTGTCAGAGGAATTTCTACTACATCCTTTTCATTTTCTGATTTCTTCTCTGACTACGGATCTAGTGTAGAAGGCTTCAGCTCACGAAAGATAACGCCTCTGATGTACAAAACCTTCTCAGTCTTAGGGTTCCAAAGCTTGTATCCTTTTATTCCAGCGCTATAGCCAATAAAAATACACTTTATAGCTTTATTTTCCAACTTAGATCTTTTTTCAAATGGCACATATGCATATGCCTCACAGCCAAAGACACGAATATGTCTCAGAGAGTGATTCTTTCTAGACCATGCTTCCAAAGGAATCTTCTCAACAAGAGAAGAGTTAGGAGAATGATTTACCAAGTAACATGTTGTAGAGACTGCTTCAGCCTAGAACTTTTCCTCCAAGCCAGCACTACTCAGCATACTTTGTGCTTTTTCCATTATTTTCCTATTGAACCTTTCAACAACTCCATTTTAATATGGAGTGTAAGGTGTAGTCTTATGTCTTTTAATCCTATAATATTTATAGTACCTTTCAAATTCATCTAAACAAAACTCACCACCATTGTCAGTCCTTAAACATTTTATTTTTCTACCAGTCTAATTTTCTACAAGGTTTTAAATTCCTTAAACCGACTGAACACTTCTAATTTACTTCTCATAAAATATACAGATGCTCTTCTTGAATAATCATCAATAAAAGACACATAGTATCTTGATTTAGACAAAGAAGGAACATTCACTAGACCAAACACATCAGAATGTATATAATCAAACAAACTAGAATATTTATGATGACTGGAATAAAATAAAACACGGTGTTGTTTACCATATATGCAATGTTCACAAAATTTGAACTCAAGGTTACAATCTTCAAGCCCTTCTACCAGGTTTTTATTTTTCAAGGTTTTAAACCTTTCTCACCAATTTGGCCTAGCCTATGATGCTAGAGCATAGTCTTTTCTACTAGAAGTTTAACCTCCATGGAGTTTACACCATCAGGAATGTTTTCCTTCTTTTCTCCACGAGTAGCTTTTAGTGACTTTGTAGAGACACTATTACATTGGACAAATAGTGCATCTATCTTGTACAAGGTACCAATTCGAGCACCCCTAGCCAACACCATTGCACCTCTAGTCATCTTGCAGCCATTTTCAGAGAACATTACCTGCACTTCAATATCATTCAGCTTACTTATAGAAAGTAAATTACGAGCCAGACCTGGTATATGCATCACATCATTGATTCCCTTCACTCTTCCATCAGGGAATTGAATTCTGACTCTTCCACGGCCAACAATTTCCAAAGATGAATCACTTTCCAAATACACCTTTCCACCATCATAGTTTTCATACTTCGTGAACCAATCTCTATGAGATGTCATGTGGAAAGATGCTCCAGAATCAATCAGCCAGACATCATCAGATGCTCGTGTAGCCAAAGCTGCAATGAAGCAATCTGTATCACTCTAAGAAGAATCATTTCCAGAAGAGTTCTTCTTTTTCACCTCCTTGCAATCCTTTCGGACATGACCAGGTTGCCCACAATTCCAGTACTTCACCTTGGACTTCTTCCTAGGAGACTTTGATCTCCCTTATGATTTTGATATGGATTTCTTGTCCTTCTTCTTTCCTTTCTCCTTCGATCTGCCTCTAACAGCCAGAGCCTCCTTTGCCATCTTAGAAGATTTTCTTCTCATATCTTTCGACAACAAAGAAGCAACAACATCTTTCATCTTGAAAGTGGATGTCGTACTCCCAATAGCCATCACTAGATGATCCCAAGAATCTGGCAAAGAACATAGCAGCAACATGCAGCAATCTTCATCTTCAATCTTCACACCAACAGATGTTAACTGAGCAATCAGCATATTGAATGCAATCAAATGATCAGCAACTGATCCTCCCTCCTGCATTCTCAAAGAGTACAGCTTCTTCCTCAAGAACAATTTGTTCACCAAGGACTTTCCCTGATAAATAGATGCCAATCTTTTCTTCATGCACGTTCAGAAGAATAGAGTCTACCAAACAAAGCCTTATCAACCCCTTAGACTTTGTATCTGCAAGATCCCAATCCTCTTGCTTCATGCCTTGAGGCAACGTTCCAGACACAGCAAGCCATAGATCACAATCCACTAGCAGATCTTCCATTTTTATTTTCCACAACTCAAAATTGCTACCATTGAATTTCTCTATTTCCACCCTTCCGGATGTGCTCACCATCTTAATCTATAAATAAATTATTAGACCTCTAACAAACTCCCACTAAAAAAGAATTGACACAAAAAACCCAACCCTCTCACAAGGATAACACAACTGGCCAGGCTCTGATACCACTTGTAAGGAAAGCAAGAGGTGCGGAAGCAACTTTCCTAACGTCAAAACCATAGGGAAGTAGAAGATAGTACTTTTAATTTTCAAATTACAATCTAATTAAGACACACATGGAAGATTTGCAGAAATAGAGAAGATACTCAAAGACAATGAACAACAGATTTACGTGGGAAAACCCTTTTGGGAAAAAACCCACCACACCAAGTTGAATCTCTTTGTATTATAGTAACAAACAATTACATACAATGCAAAGATACAACTCTCTAGTATCAGTTCACAGTAGCTTCATTCACTGTTCTTCCTCTTACAGAAATGCTCTCAACAATCTGATCATTCTCCCCCACTGCAACTCAGAATGCTATCCTTTAAGTATTACCACATTCTGATTTTTGTCCTATGTTCATCCTTATCTGCCATTGCCCCATTGTAGAAAGTTTCCTCTTTAGTGTTGATTTTTCCCTACATGCAGTTCAGCTCCAGCATCGCAACTGTTGCAGAAATCTAACGACCATCCATTTGAAAATCGCTTCCTTTGATTGGTCCACGATGCTCCACATAGGATGGTCAAACTGGTCAAGGGCATTCAACTTTGTTGGAATATCGGTGAGACACTAACAATGTCTCCCTGATGCCACAAAGTCTTCATATTGACATTGGTGTAAGTCCAAACCATCGACAAGACGTTATAATGAACGCCATGAGTCATACCGAATCCATCGACATCCAATGAATTTCTATTGGCAAGACATTTTACTGAGCTCGCAAGTTGCATCAACTTCAGCTTTGCCATCAGCAAGACTTTTCTATTTGCCAAGAGGTTTCACCAGGTCTGCTCAAGTTTCACCGAAGCACCTGACAGTCGGCAAGACATTCTTCTTTCACCGAGACTTCACACCGAGCACAACCAAGTCTTACTAAGTCGAAAAGACTTATGTCTTTCGCCGATACCTCACATCGAGCACCCATGTCTCACCAAGTCGGCAAGACATTTGACCTTTCGCCGAGACCTTTCAACGAGCGCTCATGCCATATGTTATCGGTGATACATTCTCTAGTCACAAGGACTTCTCCCCAAAACCCTTGAGCTACTCCAACATCCACTTTGACACCTGATAGCAACCTTTGTCGGCGAGACATTTCATACTCACTGGGACATCTTATCAAAGCCCTTGTGATTACCCCAATAGCCATATGTGATTGGTGAAACTTTCATCAGTCGTTGAGACTTCTCCTCGAGACCCTTGTATTTCCCTGATGCTCGATAAGAGCATACTGTCGGCCAGAGGTCTCAACTCGACAAAATTTCATAGTGAATACATCTAGGTCATAGTGATAGACTTCATTTGGCAAGACATCAGCTCTGTCTCGGCGACATGAACATTTCAAAGGATTCAGAATAGCTAGTTGACCAGACATGAATAATGTCACAGCGACTTTTCCCTATAGGAGTTACATGTTAGTAAGAATTGAGGCACATATTCCAACAAGCTCCCACTTGACGAAGATCTTACTGACACCTCCAGAGCATAATCAAACTACTGAAAAACATGGGCCAAGAGGCCCATTGAACTAGCACACCACCTGTATTTGTCTATGCTCACAGGCTTCGTCAATACATCCGCAACAGTGATAGACTTCATTCGGTAAGACATCAACTCTGTCTCAGTGACATGAACATTTCAAGGGATTCAGAGCAGCTAGTCGGCCAGACATGAATAATGTCACAGCAACTTTTCCCTGCAGGAGTTACTTGTCAATAAGAATTGAGGCACATATTCCAATACTCTTCACACGATAATATTATTTTCTTAGTAACAATCTATCTACTATAGCTATGACATATCCATCTATGGCTTGAATATATGTTCTTCACCATTCCTTTTTCAGGATAAGGACCCCAAATAGTCCCAAAAATCCAATAGCATAACTTGCCATCCAACTCACATACCAATACCATGGGATTTCACTTCTTGCTTCCTCCTCTTCATCTTGGAAACCTGGTCTCATACTTGCAAATGAGTTGTGGTCACAACTACATGATCTCTTGTCAACTGGAAACCCACACAGATCAGGGTTCCCTAAGAAGTAAGTGGAATTAAATGTGGAGAATTGATTCCCTATTGGGATGTTGGAAAATTGAATGCTCCCGAGCCTCTTCCCGTCCACCTACCTGTCAAGAGCATTCGATGCCTACAGCTGAAGTTTGTTTTGGGGATTGCCTTTCCCACTTGCTCTTGACGTGCACCTGAAGACTGCAGAAGAAGTAAATGAAGTTGGGAATTTTTGAATTCCAATTCAATGCTGGTAGGTGAATTCAAAATTGAGCGGGAATGTGACTGAAGACAAAAAGAATGAAGGCGGTTTTATTCTATTAGTTGGAAGAAGTTTCTTTTTTTTGTGCAACAGCAGTCTGTAGACAAAGAAAGTTTTGTGTGAGCTTTTGAAATCTCCTGAACAACAACAGTTGTTTGTTCTGTGTGTGAGTAGAGATTGCTCCTGAAGAGCTCTACATAGCTCAGCTCAGTGAGCTCCTACTTAGCTCCTGAAGTTATCTGAACTTGGTTGAGTAGTTGATTGCTCCCAGCAAATTGAAGTTCATAGTTTAGAGTTTAGTTTCTGAAGTTTTTATGCTTAGTATTTATGTATTTCCATTTCCAACTTAATGAATAGAAAGAAAGCTTGCATGTCTCCTCATTTTTTTTGTTTATTCTGCATTTGAATATTCCCCTGTTTGTGTTTGGGGAAATAGAGCAACAACTCTATGATTTCTATGCATTCAGAAATTTTGACATGGTATCAAAGCATTAGAAATTCTTGACATGGTATCAGAGCCATAGGCACCATTTCCTTGTGAGTTGGGGAATTTGTTTTTTTCTAGCTGGGTATTCAGTTTATTGTGTAGGAGACATGGCTAGAGATGAAGGAAAGAGTTGGCAGCAGCCACCGTCCTTTAATGGAAAGAACTATGATGTTTGGGTGAAGAAAATGAAGACCATTATGGTCGCCAATAATTTGTGGGAGTTTTTGGTCAATGGATTCAATGATGTAACTGACCCAACAGCATATGTTGTGCTCACAAACAACTAGAAGAACTAGTTGAAGGAGTTAAGGAATAAGGACGCTAAATCTTTGAGTATGATCAAAGTAGCCTTGACAAAGGACATTTTTCCCAGAATAGCAGCAGCTAACTATGCAAAGGAAGCTTGGGAAATCCTCCAAACCTATTACAAAGGAACTGACAAGGTCAGATTGGTGAAACTCCAGATGCTTCGAAGAGAGTTTGAGACTCTTGAAATGAAGGACAATGAGTCTATTTCTGTTTTCAACACAAGACTCTCCAGTTTGATAAACCAGTTGAGAGTGAATGTTGAGATCATTGATGATTAGAGGATTGTGGAGAAAGTTCTTAGGAGGTTACCCATGAAATTTGATGCAGTGGTGATTTCCATTGAAGAGGAAAAGGATCTCACAACATTGTTGTTGATGAGCTGACGGGTTCTTTGCAAACCCATGAGCAGCGCCTAAATAGGTCTGCAAGTTCCTCCCAAGAGCAAGCTTTTAAAGCTCATTTGAATGCAAGAGGAAGGGGGAGAGGAAGAAACAACTCTAGACATGGTAGAGGGAGATCTGGATGTGGTAATGCTGGAGAAGAAAGCTCAGTGTGAGCAAACATCCAAGAGGGAGTGAGCAGCTCTCAAATCAGCTCCCGAAGAGGCAAGAAGAACAGCAGTTCGAGTATGAAGAATGACAAGAGCAATGTTGAATGCTACTATTGTCATAAGTTTGGCCATTTTGCAAGTGAATGCAGGAAAAAGCAAAGAGATCAGTCAAACCAAAGTGCAAATGTGGTTGATTCGAATGTGGCTGAAGGAAACCAGTCCACAACCTTCATCATGTGCAACATTGGTGAAGAAGGCAGCCCCAAAGTCTGGTATTTCGATAGTGGTTGTAGCAACCACATGAGCGGTAATGAAAGTCTTTTTTCTTTCATTGATAAAATTGTTAAGTCTGAAATAATAATGGGGAACAATGGAGTAGTTCCTATTATTGGAAGAGGATCTATTATGATCCGCAACAAGCAAGGTGAGAAGAAGGAGATAAAGAATGTATTTCTTGCTCCTGGATAAAAGCATAACCTCATGAGTGTTGGTCAGCTGATCCAAAATGGATACAAAGTGTTGATGGAGAAGGGTCAATGCACGTCATTGATGACAAGAATGAGAGGACAAAGGTGTTTGCAACAATCAAAATGACAAAGAACTAGATTTTTCCATTGAAGATTGAGATGTGTTTCTCATCTCAATCCATTGCTGCACCTCTCAAGAATGGAGAATGTATAGTAGTACATCATGTAGCACTCAAGAGCACCATTCAAGATCCCTCCAAATTGTGGCATCTAAGGTATGGAAATTTAGGCTATGCTGGTTTGACTCTTTTGTCCAAGAAAGGAATGATTGATGGTTTGCCAAGGATAGTAGAGTATAATGTTAGATGTGAGGCTTGCATTTTGGGAAAGCAACATAGGAAGCCCTTTCAATCGGGCAAATCTACAAGGGAAAGAGCACCATTGGAGCTAGTGCATACGGATATGATAGGTCCTATGCAAATCATTTCCATTGGTAAGAGTAGATTTTTTATGACCTTCATTGATAATTATAGTCGTAAGACATGGGTCTATTTTTCGCAACATAAATCTGAAGCATTTGACAAGTTTTTGTTGTTTAAGGCCCAAGCTGAAAAGGAGAGTGGATGTGTGCTCAAGGTCCTAAGGTCAGATAGAGGAGGAGATTATACCTCTAATTTGTTTGTGAATTTTTGCAAGAAAAATGGCATCAAGAAGGAGCTAACAGCCAGTTATACTCCGCAGCAAAATGGAGTGGCTAAGAGAAAGAATCGGACCATTGTGGAAATGGCAAGGAGCATGATGAAAGAAAAAGGACTCCTGACTGAATATTGGGGGGAGGCTGTAGCAATAACTATTTATTTGATTAATAGAAGTCGAACAAAGGAGGTTCGTCACAAAATCCCTCAAGAGGCATGTACAAGATGCAAGTGGATGGTTGAGAACTTGAGAGTGTTCAAGTGTGTATCATATGCACACATGCCTAAAGAAAAGAGGCAAAAATTGGATGACAAGGGTGAAAAATGCATTTTTACGGGTTACAGTTTAGAGTCCAAAGCCTATCGGCTATACAATCTGGTCACCAAAAAGATAGTCATTAGTAGGGATGTGGAGTTCCTTGAAGACAAGTCATGGGATGGAGTGGTTGATTCTGATAGCTCAGAACCGCTCCGAACAGCTCCTAAAGAAGCAAAAACTAAACATGAAGTTCAAGAAGATGAGTCTGTAGATGCTCTTGAAAGCATCATACAAGCTCTTGAAGAGCCCCTAAGAGGTCCTAAAAGCTCTCGATCGCTCACAAAGCTGAAAGACAGTCAGCCAGAGAATTGGCTCCTGAAGGTACCAGTTGAGCTCCTGAGAGGCCCCTGAGAGCTCCTGAAGTTGGTAGACAACCAAAAATTTGGCAACAGTGAGTTTTGGACAAGCTCTTGAAGTTTTTTGAAGAGCTCTTGAAGTTCCCCTGAAAGCTCCTAAAGTGAACAGATAGAAAGAAAAGGAGCTAGAGACAGCCAAAAGATTGGCTCCTAAAAGTGCCAGAAGATCGACTCTTGAAGAGCTCTTGAGAGCTCCTGAAAGCTCCAGAAGAGCTCCTGAAATTGTTGGTAGAGCTCTTGAGAGCTCCCGACAGCTCTTGAACCTACCTATTTAGCATAGCAGCAGTAGTAGTGAAAGTACAGATCCACCTCTTGCCTCCCTAATGCCAAAAAAGACCAAGAGTCTAAGGGAGATCTACCAGAATGAAAGGTATGATGAAGAATTTGATGAGAGTGTGAATTTTACATTATTTTTTCATGGTGATCTAGTTTATTTTGAAGAATTTGTGAAGGAGGAGAAATGGTTTGAGGCCATGGATGAGATAGATGCAATATAAAGGAACAACACATGGGAGTTAACAGATTTGCCTCCCAACAAGCAAGTTATTGGTGTGAAATGGGTCTACAAGACCAAGTGCAATGCCGATAGAAGGATTGAGCGGCACAAAGCAAGATTAGTTGTGAAGGGGTACAAACAATAGTTTGGGATAGACTATAATGAGAATTTTTCCCTTGTTCCAAGAATGGAAACCGTGCGGGTAGTCATACCAATCGCAGCCCAATACATGTGGAAGGTATTTCAAATGGATGTGAAGTCCACCTTCCTTAATGGAGTGTTAAAAGAAGAGGTTTATGTGGAGCAGCCATTTGGATATGAAGTTTTGGGTCAAGAACACAAGGTGTATAGGCTGAAAAAGGCTCTTTATGGGCTGAAGCAAGCTCCATGGGCATGGTACAACAGGATTGACTCATATTTGATGAGCAATGGCTTTAGCAAAAGTGATGGTGAGCCCACTCTTTACATCAAAGCAGAAAATGGTAAGGTTTTGATTGTTGTCTTGTATGTTGATTTAGTTTTCACTGGGGATGATGATTTCCTCATTGTTGATTTTAAAGAGGCCATGAAAAGAGAGTTTGAAATGACAGATTTAGGTCTCTTGAGATATTTTCTAGGCACAGAAGTAAAAAAAATGCATGATGGTATATTTATCTCTCAAGAAAAATATGCAAATGAGATCTTGAAGATATTTAGAATGTTTGAAAGCAAGTCTGCCCCAACACCAACAACCATAGGTCTAAAGTTGAGCAAAGAAGATTGCAGCAGCAATGTGGATCCGACCATGTTTAAGAGGTTGGTTGGAAGCTTAATGTATTTAACAACTAGGCCTGATATAATGCACAGTTTGAGTCTTATTTCTAGGTTTATGGAGACTCCACGGGACACCCATTGGCAAGCGGGTAAAAGAATCCTGAGGTATGTGAATGGCACCAAAGGATATGGCATTTTGTACATAGCAACAAATGAGTTTGGGCTAGTTGGATACATGGACAGCAATTGGGTAGGAATTTTGGATGATAGGAAGAGCACATCGAGCTATGTGTTTCATTTAGGTTCGAGAGTCATCTCATGGGCTTCCAAGAAACAACCTATCATTTTCCTATCAATAGTAGAGGTTGAGTATATAGCAGCAAATGCAGCAGCATGTCAAGCTATTTGGCTGAGAAGAATCTTGGCAGACTTGATGGAAAAACAAGAGGATGGAACAGTAATTTTTTGTGACAATGTTTCATCAATAGCCTTGACGAAAAATCATGTGTTTCATAGAAGAAGCAAGCCCATTGAAATCAGGTATCATTTTATCAGAGAATTGGTTGAGAATGGTGAAATTAAAATGGCATTTTGCAGGTCTAAGCAGTAGCTAGCAGACATTTTCACCAAGCCTTTAAGCAGAGACAGTATTGAGTGCCTAAGAAGTAGTTTGGGCGTTGTTGATCTGGATAAGATTTGATCTTGTTTTTTGGCTCAAGATCAAGGGGGAGTGTTGGAAAATTGAATGCTCCCGAGCCTCTTCCCATCCACCTACCTGTTAGGAGCATTCGATGCCTACAGCTAAAGTTTGTTTTGGGGATTTCCTTTCCCACTTGCTCCTGATGTGCACCTGAAGACTACAAAAGAAGTAAATGAAGTTGGAAATTTTTAAAATTTCAATTCAATGCTGGTAGGTGAATTCAAAATTGAGATGGAATGTGATTGAAGATAAAAAGAATGAAGGCAGTTTTATTCTATTAGTTGGAAGAAGTTTTTTTTTTCTGTGTAGTAGCAGTCTATAGATAGAGAATGTTTTGTGTGAGCTTCTGAAAGCTCTTGAACAACAACAGTTGTTTGTTCTATGTGTGAGCAGAGATTTCTCCTAAAGAGCTCTGCGTAGCTCAGCTCAGTGAGCTCCTAGTAGCTCCTAAAGTTATCTGAACTTGGTTGAGCAGTTGATTGTTCCCAGCAAATTGAAGTTCATAGTATAGAGTTTACTTTCTAAAGTTTTTATGCTCAACATTTATGTATTTCCATTTCCAGCTTAATGAATAGAAAGAAATCTTGCATGTCTCCTCGTTTGTTTTGTTTATTCCGCATTTGAATATTCCCTGTTTGTGTTTGGGGAAATAGAGCAGCAACTTTGTCATTTCTGTGCATTCAAAATTTTTGACATGGTATCAGAGCATTAGAAATTCTTGACATGGGATTCTTCCACAAAGCATGTTGTTGGATACAATGAAGAAACTCAAAAAGGAAACTAGTACCATCCGACTTGGGGTCCTTCCATGTAATTTATTATTTGAAAGATCCAATGACTCTAACTGCCCGAGCAAGCCAAAACTTATTGGAATCTCTCCTCTAAGACTATTACCTAACAAATTCAAAACATGCAAACTTTTCAGGTTGCCAATTTCTGAAGGAATTGCACCTGATGGCTGATATGAAGAAAGATCAATGGCAGTTATGAGTAAAAGAAAAGAATTCACATAGTGTAGGTTCAATCCTTTATTGATCAGTTTGATCTCTTCCTTATAACGATAAGAATGACCATTATAGAAGTGACCATGCAAGACTTCTGATCCTCCCGTTTCTCCATCCATTATAGTTGTCAAATTCCCCAACTTTGGTGGGATAGCACCAGTCAAATTATTGTGGGAGATATCTAAAACATGGAGACATGAAAAATTTCCTAATGCATGTAGAATCCACCTATGGAATTTTTTTGACCTCAAAACAAGTATTATCAAGTCAAAAAGTTGTCCTAGCCAAAGAGGTATATTCCTAGACAAGAAATTATTGGCCACATCTAAAATCTACAACTTCAAATAGTTTTGGACACCAAGTGGCAAGTTTCCTTTAAGCATGTTGTCACTGAGATGAAGCTTTTCAAGTTGGCATAGCCTTCCTATCTCTCATGGAATCTCTCCACTCAAATTATTGTTTTCCAAATTTAATCTTCTCAAAACTGAGCAGTTGGTAATACTTGATGGTATTTTTCCTACAAAGTTATTTTTTGATAGATCCAAATCCTGAAGATTTTGTAGAAAACCAATGGAAGTAGGGATACCACCTACCAAATTTTTTTTAGAGTATGACAAGAACTCCAGCATGGGAAGAAGCAAGCCAATATCTACTGGGATGACACTAGTGAATCTATTTTGGGACAGGTCCAACAGTTCCAAGTCTGGTGCAGGCACAAAAGGAATGGGAAGAGAACCCGTCAACATATTATTATGTAAATCTATCCCCATATAGTAGTTTTATCAAAGCTAGAGGGAAGTTCACCTTGCAAGTTATTGTCTGACAAGTAAAGAACTTGCAAAGATGGAAGGTCCCAACCCAAGATGGAATGTTTCCATAAAGACTATTGTTGGCGACATCCAAAAACCACAAACTCAATTGTCTTGAAAGGAATGCGGGAAAGGGACCCCCAATATTACAAGAACCCAATTTCAATCTTTCAAACTGCATTGGAGGTATCCATTCGGGCTCAATATGTACAGTCAATTTATTGTTTGAAAGATGCAGCTCAATAAGCCTCTTAACATTTTCAAAGAAGTGGAGAAAAAAGTAACCTTCTAAATTGTTATTAGAGAGATTAATTCTAGAAATTCAACGCAGACATCCAAGAGAAATGGGAATGTTACCGTTAAGTTGATTGTTATCTAGATAGAGCTCTTCCAAAGAGGAAATCATACCTAGCTCAGAAGGCACATTGTCGTTCAGCAGATTATTAGATAGCCTAAGATAAATTAAGGATGAAAGCAAACCAATTGAAGCTGGAATTTGTCCAGAAATATTTCCAATGCAAGGTGGCAAACTTCCACTAGAAGACCACAGAGAAAATCTAGTAAGGTGGGGCCAACCCTCACATAACAAAATTTGACTTATATTTCCAGTTATTTCATTGTCAGCCAACATAAGCTCTTTCAGATGAGGAAAATGGGAGACACTTGCAGGGAATGGACCTATTAGGTAACAGTTATCAAGACAAATGCAGACTAAAGTAGTCATATTTCCCAACCACAATGGCACTTTGGAAGTAAAATCATTCCAACTAAGTTGAAATTGGAGAGGGAAGTGAGGTTCTGTAAAGCATTAGGGAGTTGCCCAGACAAAGCACATAATTTGAGGTTAAGGTGGCGAAGATTATGGAACCCAAAAAGTGGAGCTTCCAATTGCTCCCCTGTCATATTCAATTCGACCCCTTGAAGTGACAAATTCCTTAACTCCCACAGATTCTCTATCCACTCCAATCTCAAACTGTACATAGGCCTACAGTAATAGAAATGATAGCCATTCTCTTCGTAATTTGTTATAACCAATCTTGAAAGTGTTGGGAAAAGGTGTGTTGTACACCTTGCATTATGTATTTAATGTAATTATTCTTGGGGCCACTTAATGTTGCATGTAACATTGGGACATAAGTTAAGTTGCTAAAATGCAATTATTTAATATTGGGGAAATAATAAATGAAGCACCCAATACTAGATAAGGGGACATGGTTTGTAATCTCATAGTTATTGTCACATAGTTTTGTGTAATACCACTTAGTGGTTTTGTGGGAGCTTGCTTCTATAAAAGCAACCAGAAAGGTAGTTATTGTAAGGTGATGCAATTTTGCATGTTTAGCTCTGGTTACCATTTATGAGGGTTTGAAGCATGGCACATGATGTGTGGTTGCATGATTGTCCGCATGGATTGCTTGGAGAGAGCTTGTTGCTTCAATGGTGTTCATGGAGACTTAGAAGATGTATTGTAATCTTATTGCTGAATAATACATGAGAGATGGATGCTTTTGGAGGCTGGTTTTTTTCCCTATTGAGGGTTTTCCCAGGGTATATCTTGTGTCATATGTTTATGGGTATGTTGTCTATTCTCTTGCATGTGGATTCTGAATACTTAGATGCATAGATTTCTTTATGGGTTATGTGGAAATTGTCTTTAATTGGTTGCAAGTTTCCAACAAGTGGTATCAGAGCTTTGGTTGTGGTTGTATAACCCTTGGTTGAGAAAAATCTTGTTTAAGTTTGAATCTATGCATTGCATGTGATAATCAAAGACATGGCAGGATATGAAGGTTTTGCAGGTTGTTCATTGCAGATCTAAGGGTTTTGGGTTTGCTGATTAAATGGGTTGTTTGTGGATCTAGGATGTGAGAAATTTTGGGTGAAATAGGTTTCTTGGTTTTGTATTCAAATGGGGGTTTTGGAGGTGAACTTTCACAGATGATCTTCTGGTGCAAAATAAACCTCACGGTTGGATCTGGGTTGGCCGAGAGACGAAAATTGATATATAATTTAACCTATTTCTGATACTATGAAAAATTACAATTTTTTTGTGCCCATGCCCAGATCATACGGACATCAAAATAATATTTTAAAAAATATTTTCCCAGACACCATTAAAATTCGTACCTACACAAATAAAAAAAATTAGAAATAAAAAAAAATGACTTGAAAAAGTTTATATTGAAAAACTTTTGAAAATAAAAAAAATTTAAAGTTTTTTGGGGGAGGGGGGAGGTGACCCCATTCCCATACCTCTGCCTCTACAGCTGAGGTACCGACGGTACTATCAGTACTTTCAGCTCTGCGGCAGCCGATAGTATAGTCAGTACCACCGGCGGAGTCCGGCTAGACTGGCAATACCGACCGGCAGGCAGGTGGAGCCATGCACATTAAATGTGCTCCTAAATTGTTTTTTAAATGGATTTTTTTTATTAAAAATTTAATCCGTCATGCACATTAAATCCGCCCCGTATAATAAAATCCGCCAGATTTTTGAAGGTCCCATGCATAATGAAATTTAATTATTTATTCGGGTCTACCACCTAAGGAGCGGCACCACCCGGGTGGGGCTGTTGCCCAGCCACTAGTGGTGGCTAAATTTTTTTGCCTCAGGTGCAAACTACAATTTTACTTCGGAGGGGCATAACTTTTTCCCAGATTATCCATTTTTTGACTTCTTAGATTCATTGGAAAGCAGACTCAGAGCTCTACACTGTGGTGATAGATATTTTTCCAAATTCTGCAGTTTTGATAGTATTTTGCTTAGTCAAAGTCATATTTTTATTTTGAGTTTCGAGAGGTGATATCGGGTGCATACGGAGTTGGATTTTTGACTTTGAATAGTCGACGGAAACCCTGTTTAGAGCACTATACAGTGGATTAGGATTAGAGATATTTTGGTATAGTTTATATGTTGTTTTCTTTATCTGAGTTGTTTATGGATTTCTTTGACTATGGTGATATTATGAGTTTATGGATGATAAGATCTTGGAGATTTGATGTTGGATTCATTAAATGCTCAATTCTACATCTCATATTATTATTTCATTTGACATGGTTATTAGTATATGGTTGGATTTATATGCTTCATTGATGTATCTACAAGTTGTACAATGTCATAGGTGGTCTATACTTACATGTTGCATTTATTACTTGGATATGGATTGTCTTTGCCCATTGATATTTCAATGTTGATGCATGTTCAGTTTTGGTGGCTTGGCTTAGTCACTTGGTTTGCTGGTTTTGTTGTCATGTTAAGGAGATGAGATGGTATTACTAGGTACAATCATGATATGAGATATATGTAGTTGACTATGATTATGTAGATATGTGGATATTGTTGGGTTGAGTTGTTGTTACATTTGGTGGTGATCATGGTGTCATGGATGTTTCTTGTGCTTTAGAGACTTTGGCATGTCATGATGGTTTATGCAAGTGCATTGTTGGTGGTGTTGGATTGGTTCCCGATTATGGTTGTGGCAGTGTATCTTCGTGGTATGAGGATCATAGTTTTACTTTTCCTTTTGGGAGCTCTTGTTATATTTGAGTTCTTTGATTGTGTGAGGGCCTTTGGTTGATCTTCATGAGGATATTGTTATCATGATGTCATGGATAGCTTGATTACACTTTTCAGTGGGAACTTTTGACAGTGATGGTTTTGGCGGTGATGGATATGTTTATGATGGTTTGGCAGTTGTAAGTATCTTCTTGGTTTGGAGATTTTGATTCTACTTATTATATTACTGACATTTCAGTTGTGTGTGTAGACTTGGATGATCTTCATGGAGAGGATGGTTGTCACGATGCCATGTGTGACTCGATATCACAGTTCAGTGGGAGTTGTTGGAAGTGATTTGGATTCACCATTTGATGGTGGATGTTCTTTTGCAGTGATTGTTGGTTTCATTGGTTAATAGGCTTTTTTGGTTTCATTGATAGAGGATGGTTTTATTCATATTGATTGCATATGTTGATTCTTGGTTTAGGGTGTTATTGTATTATGTCATTGTTTACTCTTGATCATATGTTAGATTTTTGGCATGGTACTTGTTCTCTTGAGACTAGGATGTATGCATTGTTGTATGAGATCTCCTATAAGGAGATGGTTAGATCATGTTGTCATAGTTATGTTCTTGATTCGCGATTGGATATGACATTGATCTTGTGTGGTTCTCTTGGTATTGGATACATTGATCATTTGCTTGATTACTTCGTGATGGTGCTATGTCACATTTGGAGTTTGGCATGGATTGGTTGGTTGTAGGTACTCATGGATACTTGGAGACAGGTGAGGATTGAGTTCTCTTATGATTAGAGACATATGTTGAGATGGATACTCTTGATGAGATTTCAGCAGGAAGTCCATGGAGCCTACACCTTGGTTGGACGTGAGTTCAACATGGACCTATGAGGAGAGTGTTCTTGGATGAGTCATGATGACTTGGATGTCTTGGAGGAGCATTCTCATTCCTCACTCTTGGTCTACTCGGTAGTTTCACTTGAGAGGTAGTACCCATTGTAACTTTCAGGTGCTTTGTGTTTTATGCTTTATCTTCTCATGCATAAGGATCTTGAGCTATGGATATATGGTTTTGGAGGGTTCATTTGAGTAGTGTTGGCATGTTTATCTCTTTATGCATTGTGATTACACTCATTGATGTTGAGTTTAGGAGATGTAATGGGCTTATTTCCTTCATTGGGAATGGATTTAGTTTGATCTTCTTTGGTTATGAGAGGCTTACATCCATGTTGATTACATGATACATATGTTATGTTTGATCTTGGAGATTAAACAATTGGGTGTTGTTATGGCTTTTCTTTTGAGGTGTTGTGGAGGAGATCATACTTGACACAGTTGGCTTTTAGAGGTGTATGTAGGAGATTTTTCTTACAGGTTAATGATATATAGGTTTGGATATCATTGTAGATGATTCCTTGTTACTACATGATGTATTTTACACTTTCTATATGATGTTATTGGTAGATTTGGTATGCCTTGATCTTTTTAAGATTTGCATTACCCATGCAATGGGAGCTCTTGGATGTGTATGTCATTCTTTGACAAGTTTTGCACATGGAGTTTATGATTGCAGTTTATGGGTGTATATGTTTATGGCATGAGTTTACTATGTTTTGTATACCTTAGAGGTATGAACAGTTAGATGTATTGGCACTTGTTGTGGGTGTTATTTCAGCTTTGGGTTTGTGTATCTTGATAGATACTAGTACATATTGATACTTTTGGATTGAGTGTATGTGTTTGGGATATCAGTTGAGCAGGACTTATGCTTTGTTGTGATAGATTGTGTGGCTTCTCTATTGGATGGTTTCTTATCTTTTTGTAGTGGCATGATGGAGGATGAGAGCATTCATGCTTGGGATGGTAGTCACTTTGATTCGTGTTACAGGTATCTTGATGGAGCACATGGAGCATTTTGATTCCATGATGGTATATGTGGCTATATGGATTGTTCATTTGATTCATGTTTTGAGGTTACTTGTTCCCCTTATGCAATGTATACAACAAGTGGGAGAATGTTGGGAAAAGGTGTGTTGTACACCTTGCATTATGTATTTAATGTAATTATTCATGGGGCCACTTAATGTTGCATGTAACATTGGGACATAAGTTAAGTTGCTAAAATGTAATTATTTAATATTGGGGAAATAATAAATAAAGCATCCAATATTAAATAAGGGGACATGGTTTGTAATCTCATAGTTATTGTCACATAGTTTTGTGTAATACCACTTAGTGGTTTTGTGGGAGCTTGCTTCTATAAAAGCAACCACAAAGGTAGTTATTGTAAGGTGGTGCAATTTTGCATGTTTAGCTCTGGTTAGCATTTGTGAGGGTTTGAAGAATGGCACATGATGTGTGGTTGCATGCTTGTTCGCATGGATTGCATGGAGAAAGCTTGTTGCTTCAATGGTGTTCATGGAGACTCAGAAGATGTATTGTATTCTTATTGTTGAATAATACATGAGAGATGGATGCTTTTGGAGGCTGGTTTTTTTTCCTATTGAGGGTTTTCCCAGGGTATATCTTGTGTCATATTTTTATGGGTATGTTTTCTATTCTCTTACATGTGGATTCTGAATACTTAGATGCATAGATTTATTTATGGGTTATGTGGAAATTGTCTTTAATTGGCTGCAAGTTTCCAACAGAAAGATCTATGGCTTGGAGGTTGGAAAGATTCCCTAGCTACCATGGGATTCTACCATCCAGATCACTAGCAGCATAGGACAAATTGAGGTAAGTTAAGTGATGTAAGGAGGTAAATCCTTCGAGAATCTTACCTTGGAAATAGTTGAAGCTGAGATCCAGATGCTTCAGTTGTTGTAGGCCAAAAAGATTTGAATGTAATAAACAAGGAAAATCTTGGATTACAATGACAAAAAAAACTTAAATTTAAAAACAAAAGGATGTTACAAATTTTTTAAGTATATTACTTGTGGATATAATGCCACTCAAGTAATTGGAACTCAAATCCAAATGCTCCAGATGCTTTAATCTGAACAAAGCTGGAGAAAGTCTACCACTTTTCTAGTAATATATATAGTTCTCTGGTGAAAGATGAGAATAGCTGGAAAAATAAAGTTTGATGACATGGGATGTCTCTTTGCTGCATTCAACACCCACGCCACTCACAACAATTAAGCCCCTTCCATGAACTAAATCTAAGTGCAGGAAACAACTCATTCTTGAAAGCAACAATGGCATCTCTTTCCTCCCTTAAGCACAAAACGTTGCAACAGACCATTACCCAATTCCATGTCAGGACACTAAACAAATATATCACCCTCAAGTATCTCTCCATCCTCAAAAAGTAGCGGATTCACCTGCAACCTCATGGATAACATATTAAATTGAAATTATTAGTATTATGATTATATACAAATAATGAAAAGGATAATGGAACTGAATATAAAGTTTAGTGCAATAAGTGGGAGAAAGTTTATTGCAGTGATAATTAAAGAATTTTGAAATATTAAAATTAAATTAATTATAAAAGATCTGTAATATGACTGTTTCTATGAAAATTATATATAAACTATACAATTATATAAAAAATAGAAATATAAAAAATTAATAATTTAATACTTAAAATTGAACTGAACTGCATTCAAGATCTGAGCCACAGTGCCTAACAGAAGAAGAAATAGCATAATGAGATTATATATACCTTTGGAAAACAATATCATTATGAAATGTTGTGAAAGATAATTTCTTCATAATTGATATAAGAGTGTCATTTTATAGACATTTTAAGTTTAGTTAAATTTCGTCCTAATTGATATAGACCCGTGGAAAACAATATCATTACGAACTGTTTTGAAAACCTTGTGAAAGATAATTTCTTCATTGTTGATATAAGAGTTTCATTGATATTAAATAATTGATAAAGATAGGCATTTTAACTTTAGTTAGATTTCTTCCTAATTGATAAAGCTGACACAATGATATGTTTCATTATAAAAAGAGTGTCCACTTCTAAGCACACACAATGACACAATGATATGTTTTTAAGTCTGGTTTCATTTAAGGGAAGTGAGAAAAATGCAAGGCTTGAATGTGATAGACTTTGTCATCCAACTACCGCCATTTAAAAGAAAAAGACTTCCATGGTAGAAGAGCAAGAAATAAATTTTTCTTTTATCACCTCTTTCAAACTTCCATAGAAGAAGATGGTCTGATAAAGAATTCTAAGCAAGGGTGGGCACCAAAGAAAAAGATGTGGACATGCGAGTCAGACCATCATAAATGACTTTAAGTGACATTCAGGCAAAGTTGAGGAAGTAGAAGCTAATTGAAAGAACAGGAAAATGAAGTTTTTTTTGTTTAATAGTGGAGACCCATGGGTTTATATTTGTAATGGGAAAAATGCATTATTTTGGTTAGTTTATTTATATGTATAAAATATATATTGTATTTTTTGTATAATCGGTACATAATTATAAATTTTTAGATTTTATTTTAGGTTAGGTATACAATTGTATAATTGACTTAAGTCATATAGTGAATTGTGAAAATAAGCACCAAACCTTTGGAATTCAAAATTTATGTTGAGAGTCAACCTTAGCCTTCCGTATTTGAACATTATTTATTGACTAGACATGTAAAACATTTTATTCATGACTGTTATAGTTGCATTTTCAAGGGGTAATCCTAGTTCATTGTAGATATCTCCTAGAATCAATTACCCAAAATGGAATTTGAAAAGAGTTCATTTGATGCAGCCAAAATTCACAACATATAAATTATAATTATTATTTTAAAAAAAGACATAGAAAACTCAAAATACTTCTCCAAATTCTCTTTTATTCCTCATTCCATTCTACCTTCAAAACTGAAAAGAAACTTCATTTTAAGTACAAATATGAAAATCAAATTTTTTGGCAATTTTTAGCAAAATCCCAAAATTATTTTTTTGAAAATTTTTAGCAACTTTGTTAACTTGCCTTTTTTTTTGGTAATTTCTCATTCTTATCTTCATGGCCTATGAAAATTGCCAATTATTTGAAACTAATTAAAGTGACATTAATTGTCAACTTACTAATCTAATTAAATGTAGACTTTAAAATTAAATAGAAAAACAAATTTTAAAAAATCTTGAAAAATCACTAAAAGCTCAATTGGACTCCTAGACCAGAATTTATGACCTCTAGAAGTTCCTAAATCATTCTCCTCTAGTTGAAAAAACTCAGCTCATATGAGTTTCTTTCTTGAAACTTGTGTTACTTGTCCCAATCCAGCTTCTTCAATTTCCATTATGTAATCCATGTGTTTTCTTCTTGTGGTAGTCCTTCCCTATGTACCAGATACAATTTGCTATTTTGACTTTGTCACATGTACATTGTCTTTTTGTCCAAAATATGTGCAATCCTTTCCTTTCTGCTTGGAACCTGTTGTTTCCAATCCATTTCTTTCTCACACTTAACCTTCACCACTACCTTTCCTTCCATCTCTTCTCCTATTTGCATTTCATCTTTAATAAAACCAGAAAATTTAATTTTTACCTCTTTCTCCTCTTTTACCAGAACATCCTCATCTTCATTTTCAATTAAACTTACATTTTCCAAACTTGCAGCATCCTCCAAAGGACACTCAATTGCTTTTGTCGATAAATGTTTTTCTTTACTTCATTCTCTCTACATCACTAGTGCATAACAAAAACCTGTCACCTTTCTTTCTTTAACAAGTTCTCTTGTGGACAACATATTTTCAACAACATATAAGAACTTATAATTATTTTTAAAAAAATAGGCACAAAAAACTCTAAATACTTCTACAAATTCTACTTTACTCCTCATTCCATTCTACTTTCCAAATTGAAAATAAACTTTATTTTAAGCACAACTATGAAAATCACCTTTCTTGGCAATTAAATAGCAAAATACAAAAAATAATTTTTTTGGTAATTTTTAGCAAAATCCAAAACTTATCTTTTTTTTGAAATTTTTAGCAAAATTTGAAAATATTTTTTTTGAAAAAATTTACTAACTTTCTTAACTTGTCATTTTTTTGGTAATTTCTCATGCTTATCTTCATGGCCTATGAAAGTTGTCAATTATTTGAAACTAATTAAATTGACATTAATTGTCAACTTACTAATCTAATTAAATGCAAGATTTTGAAATTAAATAGAAAAAAAAATTGAGAAAAACTTGAAAAATCACTAAAAACTCAATTGGACTCTAGGTCAAAATTTATGACCTCCAAAAGTTCATGCATCATCATTCATCCTAGGAAGATTGGCAAGAAGTGGGAAGATGCTATATGTGAATTGGGGGAACCTTCCTCAGATGAAGGTAGTATCAACCCTATTAGGTAGGATTTTTCTTCATTTTGTACTCCATCATCAAGCAAGGAATAGAGAAAAATAATGAAATTGATCCCTTGAGCAAGTAAGAAAAAGGGAAGTTATTAAGAAAAAAAAATTAGAAGAAGATGAATTTACCCATCACTCTTTGTTCCAAGCTAAGGAGTGTGAGTTTTCCCCTCCTCTTTCAGATATTACTAGCTACATGCAAAAAGTGGATGAAGTTGACAATTCCATCAAAGGTCTTGGTGGAACTCATGAAGATGATGAGGTGGAAAAGAAGGTACTAAGAACTTTGCCTAAATCCTATAGTCATAAGGTTTCTACTTGTACTAGCGTAAATTTGCACCCCTAAGAAAATTCCCCATTTAATTTCCCCTACCTTAGAATGTGTAAACTTGATGATGCAAAATCATCTACCACCACCTTGCTCCATCCACCTAGCCATGTCTTTTTGTGTCAGTTAAGGAATCTCTCTCGGGGACATGCACATGTTGCATGGATGACCACGTGTCGTGCTTTCATCCTAAAAATATTCCCACCCCTAGAATTAGCAAAAGTGTTACATTTCCTATTGGGTACGAAGTATAACATCTCCTACCTCCTTGACCAATTAAATTCAAGCCTTCTGCCTCTCTTTTTCTAATTCAAATCTATCAACTATGATTCTTTCACCTCTCTTGATCTCTTTTGTAATCTCTCTTGCAATCTAGCTCATTCTACTCTCATTTTCTTGCTTCTACACCACTTCTCTTGGCTATAAGATCTTCATTTTGGCTCTAACACCACGTTCTTGGTACAACACCATTGCCAGTGGAGGATTGTCAAGCTTCTTCCTTCCGCTATTAGCCTTGAGTGCTCATAATTGAGAAGGTGATATTTCTATTTGATGTCCATTTGTATCATCATGTTTATAGAGTAGAATTCTAGCTGTTTGTGCTCTCTACTTAGCAATACTATTTCCTTTCTATGTTTTGTATCACTTTCTACACTTTGTGGCTATCTGGCTATTTGTGGAGATGGGAACACCAAAACATGGGTCTGACTGAGGCTAATGTCAAATACAACCCAACATTTTTCCCATTTCTATGTGTGTAGGTGTGTTCAAGTGGAGCTAATTGAAGAGAGTCATGTGAAGCACAAAATATTTTCCTACCTTCTCCTTGTAATTTCTAGCATAATTCTTTTTACTAACCTTTTCATTGTATTTTTTGTTTCTATACTTTTCTATTCTCTATCAAAATGTAAAACATCAAATAGTCAAGCAGTTAGTAGGTTCTTAGTGTTTTTTTCTATTTTCTAGAACCCTATTCATACAAGATGCCAGCATGTCCCTAAGACACCAGCATGTCGCACTAGAGTCCAAGATCTATGTTATCATCCTTAGATAGTGAGTTGTATAGGGAATAGACCAAACCTTTGAAGCTGACTCTTTTGACCTTGTGAAGATCTGGTTTTAGTAGAAGGAAAGCGAAAAGCTATTTACCCTTCCTTTTCAGCCTCAATACCTTATCCTTTTCATTTTTTCTAGCAAACTTGAGGTAGTTTAGAGAAGCCCATTCCTTGGGGCTCTCTCATGACCTAGAGTCTCAAGGGTGACGGGTCCCCCTTCTCTACATTTTGGTGAGCCCGATGTGAACTATTTTTGTCTCATTTCTTGGTATCAAAGAACCTCCTCTTGTGTCCTAGGAATGTTCTAGATTTGTGTGTTGCAAGGCATGCAACCTTGCAACCCAATCTATGACCCCTAGATGCATAGTTAGAAGGGCTCTTAGATATTTCAAGGAGTGGAATTTAGATAGGTCACTGTCTAGTATCTCAACATTCAACATCCACTGATTTTGTTCCATTTGTGTACATTAACATGGTCGCATTCACACATATTCCCTCCACCTAGCTTGCAAGTGGATCACTAGACAACTTTTACCTCGTAGGATTTACCTATGAATAAAGAGTCTTCTCCCTTGTACATTCCCACTCATGTCAATGGAAACATTGTGATTGGTGTCTTAGTTGACCCTATGAGCTGAATGAATGTTATAATGGAAGAAACTCTACTTATAAAAATTTTGCATACAGAGGAATACAAAGAATTGAAGGCCACTATACACACAAAGGATGAACTCTTAATCCCTACTATTGGTTCTATTACTCTTTTGATATTGGTAGGACCTAGGGCTGTGCATACCTCTTTTGTCATAATTCTAGAGTTAAACATATTCAAGGTGAAATTGGGCATTCCATGGCTAGTTTCCATCAAAGGCATTGCTTCAGTGATTCATAAATATCTCAAGTTCTCTCATGAGGGATCCATGCACATTGTGCATGATAGTGGTTACAAACCACTAGTGTCACATGGGAGCTTCTCATTAGACCACTTTTGGTCCACTCCCATTAGAACGCTCCCTCTGAGGATGTACTTGCTATATCATGCCTATTTTAAGTATAAGAGTGGGGGCACGACACCAAAATTGACCTATCTAGTATCTCCCTATGCTATCTCAATAAAAGGTTCTATGATTGTGCAACAAGAAGTTGCCTCCTCCTAGAAAAAGGGGAAGGGGAAGATTGATCGCGACCAATGACATTACTCCTCTCTGTCTTCTACTTTGTATGCTTCCTCTTATCACCCCATTGTGGTATCCTCGACTCATTCTCTCATGACTTGCATGGGGAGACCAATGGTGCCTACTTGGCCAAAAGCTAAGCATCAAGTTTTTGAACTTCCCGTCTTGCTCACGGTTCCTAGACCTATTGTTTACAGCAAGGGGAAGGGTCCTCATGGACTGGCCCTCGTGTCTTGACCTCCATGGCCTCCTATTATTTGTCCTCCTACCCCCCTCATAGTGAATGGAAAGACTTGTTATCAGGGAACTTGTGTCTACTTCTCCACCTATTAGTGTTTCCAATTTTGTGCTCCTTGCTCTTGCCCCTATCTAGGAGGTTTCCCTTCCATCAGCCACAATTCTAGAACACACTCCTATGGTAGTACAAGAGCCTCCCACCTCTTCTTAGGCTATGACTTCTAGTGCATAAAGTAGATGCAACCAACTTGTGTGCAAGCACAAGCTTAGGAGAAAATATTTGGCCATTGAACAAGTTGCCTTGTAGAAGGTAGAAGGGGAGCCAATAGCTCCTATTTATGTTGGGTCTCCTCTTTCTACTTATTCTGCTTTAGTTTCACTCACCTTAAATTCCTACTTCTGACACCCCCAACAGGTGCTAATGATCCTCACTCGAAAAGGGTGTAGGTGTTTATCACTCTTTCCATGGAGCCTCCTCTTTTGATGTCCCTCCCATACATCCCTCCATTTTCTCAGCCTAAAGACATGTCGAACACAATGATAGTGTTTATTGCGGCTTTGTATTCTCCCCCCTTCACCTCCACTTCTTCCATGGGGATTCAACATCCTCCATTGAAGCATAAGTTAGAGGATGACCTCACTTCGAGTGGTGGTCAGAAGAAGGGCTCACCTTCTTTAGGAGCTAGTCCTATTTTGGCCTATGTTGTCCTTGTGACAGAGGCGGCCCCCACATCCCTTAATTTTGACAATTCCCCTCTTGATGAGGTCAGTAGTGGATCTTAGGCACCTCCTTCTTCTCCCACCCAGTTAACACTCGGCACTCGGTTGAAGTGCATGTTTAACTTGGTGGATGATGTCCCAGCTCTGTCAACAATCTTTGCGAGATCAATGACCTTCACCTCACAAGAGCTTGATGAAGAAGATCTTGAGGGGCCTTCTTCCTTGGCCCTTGTTGCAAGATATTTGGAGGGTACTCCCCTCACTATCCCACCCTTGCAAGCCTATCCTCCCTCCCCATATAATGATCTACATTGGGAGTATGATGACATGTTGGTCAATGAGGAGTAGGGTTACACCCCTTCTTTATCTATAGATTAGATTTGTGTGTGTTGTGTTCCCTCATGCTTGTATTTATGTGTTTTTGATACTTCCTAGAGGACCCTTGCTACCCTTGTAGGTGCTTGGATACAGGCCTAAAAAATTTATCGTGAACTTCCTCTATCTATTTCATCATTCTTCTATTCTTGCGACTTTGTTCTTTGACAATTGGGGACAATGTAAAGAGTTGGGAGCATTTAGGCCTCCCTTCCATGTTGACCTATTTTTTTTTTAATTTTTTTTTTTATTATGTCTTCATGTGCTCTTCTTCATGATATGGGAACTTTAGGGATTGATGATTGTTCATTCATATACCATATGCTACCTATTTATATATATGAATAGATCTGACCCCGAACTCTCATATCCCCCTATCTCTTGATTTCTTCATTTTTTCTTGTCTCTCATTTTCTTTGTCTATGTTTGTATCTCTCTATCTACTTAGTGATGTTGTGGTTTTCATGTGTTTCACCTCACGTGTTTGACAACATTTCCACATTTACATCTTGCAATGTATCATGGGCCACAACATTCCTACTTCTTCTTTCTCTCCTTACGATGCGACATGCTCCTTTGCTTTGCACACACCATCCTAAGGGGGGGCTACCATACTTCTTTGATTTTCATTAAGGTGAATTCGGTGACCAAAAAATCCCTTACTGAAAATTTCCATTTTTCTAAAATGCATTCTTCAACAAAGACCCCCTAATGAAATTTTTCTTTTGAAAATGAGTTCATAGCAAAAGAATATAAAAACTTTCCTTCAAAAAAGGAGTACTTTTTTTGATGAAGAGTTTTGAAAATTTTCCTTTGACAAGGAGAATTCTTTCTATTAGATTCCTTGATAAAAGATATCTTTCAAAAGGATTTCCTTGATAATAGAATCATTTGCGGAAAATAGTATGCTTTTCAATTAGAGTGTCCCTTTGAATAGGCTCCTTGCTATCTTGAAGGGTTCCCAAAGGGACCACTTTGAAAACTTATCCTTCAATTGCTTGCTTTGTGATATGTCTATTTTTTTTGGCTTTTCTTCCTAACATGTTTTGTTTGCAACTTAACATGTTGCTTTGTAGGACTGAGCACCTATAAAGCTATTTTTACCATCAAGCTTTCCAAGAAAAACCAAGTACCTCATCAAGCTTTCCTTGTAGGATCGAGAACTTGTAAGGGAATTTCACATCAAACTCTTTAGGACCAAATACCTATAGAGTCCTTTCATTCCAAGCCCCATAGGACTGAGAACCTATGGCACTCCCTTTGCAAGACTAAGAACCTATGAAGCTCCTTCTTTTTGCAAGACTGAGAACTTGTAGAGTATTTGCTCAACTTTTGCAAGACCGAGAACCTATGGAACCAATTCCATAGGATCGAGTACCTATGGAGCCATCTCTCTCTCTTTCACGTCAAGGTTGCCCTATAGGACCAAGAACCTATAGAGCTACCTCCTACACATCCAGGTGTGCCAGATCAGAGATCTAATTCCTCAAAAATTAAGGTGTATTCTCTTCAATCTCTTTAGAACTACTTTACCTCACATTCACACTGACACATATGCTCACTAAAGTGGGGGGAAAATGTAATGTCACAAATTTGCACCTCTAGGAAAATTCCCCAATTAATTTCCCCTACCTTAGAAAATATAAATTCGATGATGCAAAATCCTCCATCACCACCTTTCTCCATCCACCTAACCATGTCTTTTTGCATCAATGGAGCAATCTTTGTTAGGGATGTGCATGTGTCACATGGCTATCTGTGTTTCATGTTGTCATCTTGATAGGATTCCTACCCCTAGAATCAATAGAAACATTACATTTCCTATTGGGTGTGAAGTGTAACGTCTCCTTCCTCCTTGATCAATGAAATTCAAGCCTTCTACCTCCCTTTTGCTAATTCAAATATATCAAATCTGATTATTTCACCTCTCTTGATCTCTTTTGCACTCTCTCTTGCATTCTAGCTCATTCTACTCTCATTTTCTTACTTCTACACCACTTTTCTTGGTTGCAAGCTCTTCATTTTGGCTCCAACACCACATTCTTGCTACAACACCATTTCTATTGGAGGATTTCCAAGCTTCTTCCTTCTGTTATTAGCCTTGAGTGCTCATAGTTGAGAAGGTGATATTGTTATTTGTTGTCCATTTACATCACCTTGTTTATTGAGTAGCATTCTAGTTCTTTGTGCTCTCTACTTAGCAATACTATTTCCTTTCTACTTTCTTTATTGCTTTCTACACTTTGTGGCTATCTAGCTATCTGTGGAGGTGGGAACACCAAAATGGGGGTTTGACTGAGGCAAACCTTGAATACAACCCAATATTTTTATCATTTCTATTTGTGTAAGTTTGTTCGAGTGGAGCTAATTGAAGAATTGAGTTGTGGGAAGCATGGTATCTTTTCCTACCTTCTCCTTGTCATTTCTAGCATAATTATTTTTAGTGACCTTTTCATTGTATTTTTTGTTTATGTACTTTTCTATTCTTTATCAAAACATAAAACATCAAATAGTCAGGAAATTTAAAGTAGGTTCTTAGTGTTTTTGTCTAGTTTCTAGACCCCTGTTTGTACAGGACACCAACCTAATCTACACAAGGTTAGCCTTAAATTTTTTTAACAAAACAACAAGATAAGGTTAGAAAAATCTCACAAAAATAAGGATACAATAAGAATGTTCAATACATGTCGATTGAACACCAAATGTAGATAGGGTTGGAATTCGAGGAAAAAAAATGAATCAATAATAACAACCACAAAACTATCTAATTCAAGCTATGGAGACCCTAATCCAACAATAAATCACAAATGACAATAGAAATCATAATAATGAAGCAATAAACCTCAATTCCTATGCCATAGTTGATTCACCTCCATTGCTCTTCTCCATTTTTGTTTTGTTTGTTCTCAGATTGTTAGTATGCAATGTACTCACTAGGCTTGATGTTGATGCAAGATAGCTCTTGATCTCAAGATAATGATAGCAAAATATTGAAGATTGTGGTTAGCCTTGAAATGAGAATGATGGCTTGATTTTATAGAAATTCAATTCAAATGAAGGGCTATGATTGAGAGATGATGTATGGTGATCAATGGATGAGATTAATTGAGAGGAAAAGAGATAAGGATAGGAAGAAGGGAGCGCAATCCAAGAAATTGGAATAAGAGATAGGGTTTAGCTAGAAAAAGGTAAATTAAATAATTAAAACAATTATTTAATTTAAGGAATGGTGAGATGAATAATTAAATAATAAAATTTATTATTTATTTATAGAAGAAGAGGTGGAAGGCTAACTATTAAACAATTAAAATAATTATTTAATAGAGAGTGGATGAAAATGAGGAATAATTAAATAATAAAACTATTATTTAATTATAAGGGAGAGGAAAGTGATAAAATAATTAAATAAATATAATTTATTTAATTATGGAGGAAAAAAACTAATGAATAATTAAATATTTAAAATACTTATTTAATTATAGAAGAAAGAGAGGGAAAAATGAAAATGAATAATTAAATAAATAATAATTTATTTAATTGTAGAGGGAAATTAATGACATGATTTAAATAAATTAATATTTACTTAAATTAAAAAGAAGAATAAAGATAAAGTGAATTAATTAAATAATTCAAAATTACTTAATTAATAGAAGAATATGACATTAGGAAATAATTAAATAATTAAAATTATTTAATTATGCAATAAAGAAGGAAGATTAGTGATAAAATGTTGCTTGTAGGCTCGAGACAATTTTTAGTGTCTACAAGTGTAATTGCTAATTTGAAAATAAAGGTTAAAGAAGGAAAGAGGACTGAAGATTGCTTGAATGACAAGCTCAAAGGAAAGACTAGACAGAATGATTAAAGCTTGAAGAAGAAAATGCTACTCTAAGGAATGCCCTGAAAAGAGAAAAGGAACAAATTGACAAAGGAGAGAAGTATGGTCCTAACAGTTCAAAATCAAATGAAAAGACTGAAACAAAAGAATGAAGAGTCTTCCCTAAAGAATCTAAGAAGAATTCCTTTGAAGAAACAAATAATGTTCATAATGGCAAGAAAGAAGGTGCAACTAGTTCTAACCAGAAATAGAAAGCCTTCAGAAGTCCTCCATCAACAAAACAACATGCTCCTAATAGGTTCAATCAATCCTTCCAAGGTTCCTATTTTTCTTGCAATATTTTTGGGCATAAGGATGTTGATTGTAGAATTAGATAGAGAAGGAATAACAACATAGGAAGAATACCTTTTGTACATCAAAGAAACAATACTATTTTATTTCATGGATATTGTTATGCTTGCAACAATTATGGCCACAAAGCTAATAAGTGTAGATCCAAAGTAAAGAGGAATAATTTTGTTCCAGAGCATAATGTTGTGTACTACAAGTGCAATAATATGGGACATAAGGAAAAAAATTGTAGAAATGGTTCTATGAATTCATTTGCTCAACATTAGAAAAAGGTTGAATCCCTTCATCAACAAAAAGGGGGAAATAAAAAGATTTGAAATGAAGATCATGAGAAGAAGGATGATCCTACTCTTGTGCACTCTACAAAAGATTCTAAGGAAAACTAAGATAGAGCATTATCTCAAGGGGAGATATCTCTAGAAAAACCTTATTGTCCTCTTGAAATGAAAAAGGTGTTGAAGGCTTCAACATGAAGGAATATTTGAATCAGATCAATCAATATGCAAATTTGCTGTGCTTAATGATGTGTAAAGTTTTGTTCACACATTGTTCTATTCAAATAATGTTATTCCAATTTGGTTTACTGCACAGTTTTAGAAAAGTAAGGTTTTCCAAGATATTCAAGTGTGTTGTGCATTCTTTCTAGCAAATTCAAAGTGTTTTGGTCTATATCTATCCACAAAAATAGTTTTTTCCTTGTAGTCCAAAATTCAAAATGATAGTAATGTGGAGATATCATATTCAGGTGTTTAAGGCTTTATACCTTCTGATGTGGAAGATACCAATGACAGTGTTTTTGTTTTGATAAGTACAAAAATATTGAAAGTTTGTTGTGCACTCGTTTGGAAGCAAAGCTTTTGTCCATACAAATCTATGGACATATCCAGTATGTGATATATTGGTGTGTTGCTCTTTTTCTCAAATAATAGTTGTTATAGTGCCTATGTTTATTGCAAAAAAAAATTGGTGGGTTTCCCTTGATGCGATATGTTTGGTTTCCATATTTCAAGCCAATCTTAAGCAATCTCATGAAAAATCAGTGAAAAAGTTTTTTAGATACCTAAAGGGTACTCTAGATTATGGGCTATGGTACAAAAGGATCAAAATTTCTCTTGTTGTGCCTACATTGATGCTATTTCAATAGGTTTTGTTGATGATCAGATAATCACAAGTGGTAGTGCATAATTTTTGGGAGATAAATTGGTCTCTTGGCTCAATAAAAAGCAGGTCCACTGCACATAAGCATAATACATTGATGCAACATCTTGCTGCACTCAAGTGTTGTGGATGAAGCAGACCTTGAAGGATGTGAAAGTGAACTATGATGAACCAACTCCCATACTATGTGACAATACTAGTGCAATCAACATTTCTAATAATCTGTTAATGCATTCAAGAACTAAACACATCTCAATCTAGTACCATTTTTTGAGAGAGAAAGTTGTAGAACATGAAGTAAGAATGGAGTATGTTCCTACAAAGGATCATATTGTAGATATCTTCACAAAGGAACTTTCAAAGGATAATTTTGAGTATCTACGATAGAAGCTAGGGGTTAATTCCCATTCTTTTTCTCACTAGATACAGAGATATGTGACTCATTTCAGTGAAAGAAAATCATGTCATATCCTTTCTCTTGGATTAATGGGTACTACCCCTTAGAAGGATTTGGTAGTAAGGGGGAGTCCTAAAGTAATTTTCCATTTTTTGTATGAAGAAGCATTGTTGATCAAAGGGGGGGCATTTGTTGTTGCAATAGAACATCTTTTTTCCCTTTGTTCCTAATGTAAGATAATTTCATGTTGCTATGTGCAAGAATGTATGGCCCTTTGTCCTTGATGTCAAAGGGGGAGTGTGAGTAGTGTGTGTATCCATAAATGAAAAAGGGGGAGATTTTTGGATTTTGTTGACATTGATGTCTATAATGATGGTTGTTTTTTTGTCATTGATGTCCACATTGATTAATAGAGTTTGTTGGTAGTTGAGGAGATTGTCAGTAGTTGTTGTCAACACTGATTGCAAGAAGAGAAGTTTTGAAGAATTTCATGGTTGGATGTCATGCCTTGTCAAAGAAGAATTGAAGAAGTTCATGGTTGGTTGTCATGCCTCATCAAAGAAGTGAAGAATTGAAGAAGTTCATGGTTGGATGTCATGCCTTATGAAAGAAGTGAAGAATTGAAGACGTTCATGGTTGGCTATCATGCCTTATCAAAGAAGTGAAGAGTTGAAGAATTTCATGGTTGGATTTCATGTCTTATCAAAGAAGAGAGGATTCAAATAAGTTCATGGTTGGATGGAAAGCCTTACCAAAGTACTATTATTGTTGATGTTCATATAATGTATTATTTCTATCAACAAAGTTGTTCTCATATTGATATATTCATATGAGGATATTAGAAGCATTAAGATGGGGATTTGAAGAATTAATAATGTTGGAGAGATGTTGTTGAAGTTTTTATACTGTCTCTTTCTCTCCCTTGATGTTCTTGATATTATATGTGTTCTTGAAAGAAAGATATGATCTTCGCATGTTCTTAAATTGATTTTGGTTTAGGAAGCTGCATTGAAATCTATTTGGGAGATTGCTCCACATTCCTCCATCATTGTAGTTCTAGTCTTGTAGTTTGGTATTTAATGTTAGTGCTTGTGTATGTTGCACTCCTATCTTTTCAAGTCACTTGTGTTGCCAAAGAGAATTGTAGAAGGTTGGTAGTGTTGCTAGTTGTCTAGACTGGTCTAAGAAATTATTAGCATTTATTTGCATTGATTTCCTTTCTCTTGCAACTGGTGTATGTTATTTTAACATTTGTGTAATGTCTCAATTCCAATATTATATGTTTAAGTGGTCTGCAAGTTGTTCTACTAATACTACATCATCCAATCATGTATCCTATACTTCTTGAACAAAGTGTTTTATACTTGTTTGATTTGTGGTGGCTATTCATGGCATGAAAGTATGAAAGAAGAGTATGGAAGTGATATTGAATATTCAAGGAACATCCTTATGTGATCTTCATGTTTCTAATTGGCCAATTTGGTGTCGTATTGTGTCTTGAGTTGGATTTTTGGGTTATTTGTGGATATCTGGCTAACATGGCTCGCTCCTTTGCTTGGGTTGTGTTCTTGGGGAGTTGCGTCTATAGTGGAAAACATGTCATGATAGATTTGAGTCCTAACATATCCTATTTAGGACTGCTTCAAGAAATTCATTTGAAAGAGTTTTTATGGGTCAACTGGTTATGTGCCTCAAATGTTTCATCCACATGTTTCTTTGATGTCGACTTAGATTGATGTTCAACTACATGTAAATCATTTTGGATCATAGTAAAAGAAGTGTTAAGATTGTTTTTGACCATCTCTATCCTCGAGATAGGACCACATTATGCTTTGCTAGCCAACCAATTAAATTCATTATTTATTCTTTATCTTGGATGACCTAATTGAAGAATTGAAGTGTTGTGATGGATATAAATGCAAGATCATTCCAAATGAAACAAGATTCATCTGAAAAAGTGTACAAGTTTGAATAAGTGTGTGTGCAACTCATATTGAATATCTAATAGAGATAGTGTTGAAGATTGTGAAAGAAAAGTTAATTGTTCTTGAATGCCTCAATCAATAGATAGTTGTGTTGAAAATCATTGTAATTCCTTTTATTTATCATTGTATCTTTCTTTGAGATAGTTAATTTCATCAAGCCCTTGTGTCTTGCTCTTGGAGTTGGTTGGTACTTCAGTGCTGCAATTCCTATTTGTATCTTTTCCTAGGAAACGAGCCTTCTAGCAATTCTTTTTAGTAGTGAGCCTTCAAGCAAGTCTTTTTGATAGTGAGCCTTATATATTGTGAGTTAACTCTCACTATGGTTTTTCCATCATTGGATTTTCCATTTAAATTTGGTGTCTCCTTGTGCATGTGTTTTTTCTCAATTTCCATCCTTTTTCATTGATCTGATTACTACTATATCCTTCATTGGTTAAGTTTGTTGAAGGTGTTAAGGATTCTAATAGCTATAATCATTACTTTGGTTAAAGTTATATCTTTATTTTCTAAAGGATTTTGAGTTGTGTTGAATGTTTCAAGTTTCAGAAGGGGTTAATTTTTGTGTTGATTGATTCACCCCTCTCTTAGTCTCTGGAAGTTTCCAACACTTTCATCACCCATCTATCCATCACATCATCCTCCCAATTCATATTTTGATGATTTAGATCACTATCCCATTTTTGAGCTTCCCATAATCACCATCCTCTTGTAAATATTGATCATCTTATACATAAGGTCAATCTTGTGTCATCATCTAGGTCTATTATTGTGTATACTTGTCACTAGGTCCCATCTTTGTGTCTATTATGTCACCAATAGGCCCTATCCAACCGGTTCCTATAAAAAGGTTCACTAGCTCCTAGATATTTTAATCCATCTCAGGTATTCATCATCATGTTGATCCTAGAATCTATACCCATCCATAATTGGTCTTTAAAGGATATATCATTCCTCACATTAGACCACATTAGTTCATCCACTCATCATCCTCATGGAAAAGGTTATTTGAGATTTATAGTGATTTCTTGGTGCTTTTTCATTTTATTTATCTTTTGATCTTCCTACTATACCTATTTGAGGTTTCCATGATCCATCATATCATGGTGCGCTTTGACTAGTAGAAATAGGGGAATATCTTGGGTTTTTTGTTATCATGTTTTCTTAGTTTTCCTGCATTGTACCCACCAAGATCCCTTATGATCTTGTGTTACATTGAGGAATCTTCTTGTGTTCGTGGTTTTCCAACATCAGCCCCACCAAAGCCCTTTGTGACTTTGTGAGATATTGGGTAAACCTTCTTGTTCATTATGTTAGTCGTATGCATGTGATATGAAGTTACCTTGGTTCCTCATACCCTAGAGCATAATATCCCATGCTTTATCAAATTAAGTGCTCACTACATGGAAAAATAATGCATAACAATTAAATTGTTCAATTTTGGTAACTATCATATCACCCCCCATCTACCATCCTACCATCTAATCATTTTTAGTTTTATTCCTATTGTTTCTTCCTTAATCATTGGATTTTGATTGTACAAGTGAGTTCCCTCCATCCATTTCCACATCAGATTGATTCAGTTTTGATTGGTACACTATGGTTCCACCTATCATTCATTCATCTTTTCCCTCATTGAATTAGAATTTAATTTTCATGAAGTTGTTTAACAATAATATATATTTTTTATTCTAAGCATAGTTTCCTCTATCATATTCATCTATTTCATCAATCCCTTACTTCAAGAAAATCCCACTCCATGCAATCTAGCATAAATCATTCAATCGCATCCTTGTTCTTATTTTGAGCCTTGCTACAAGCCTTGATATCAATTGAATCATCATCATCGGGATGTATCCTTCCCAATCCTTGTGTTATTCTGGGATATATCATTCGCACATCAACAAAATTCCCATCATCATTGACAAGATGTATCCTTCCCAATCCTTATGTTGTTTCAGGATATATCATTCCCACATCAACAACAGTCCCATCATCATCATCATCATCATCATCAAGATGTATCCTTCCTAATCCTTGTGTTGTTTCAGGATATATCATCCTCACATCAACAACACTTCCATCAACATCATAATCATAATCATCGAGATGTATCCTTCTAAATCCTTATGCTTTTTGGGATATATCATTCCCACATCAACAACACTACCATCATCATCATCATCATCGAGGTGTATCCTTCCTAATACTTGTGTTGTTTTAGGATATATCATTCCCACATCAACAACACTCCCATCATCATCATCGTGATGTGTCCTTCCCAATCCTTGCATTGTTTTAGGATTTATCATTCCCTACCATCAACAACACTCCATCCACCATCGATCAACCTTGGCTTTTCAGCTTGACTAAGACAACATCATGTTTGTCTTTAAATCCTTTTGTGCTTGCTTGCTTATCATCTGACCATCCATTATCTCTTACTCCTCCCATCTCACATTCTATTCATAATCTTGCACTTCCTCATTTATACTTGCATCCTTTCATCAATTTCAATAGCACACCCATGTTCTCTTGACCCCACATGTCCTCTCGAGGGGGAATCCTCAATCGTAATCCTCATCTTCACTCTCACCATATTTTCTCCTATTCACTCCTTTGAATGATAGGGGCATCTTCCTTAATCAAATATATTAATTCAATATATTAATATTCTTTGAGATGATGTTACTTCATAACACATCTCAAAGAGGGGAAAAATGTAGACACCTAAATTTGACCATTTACATTTGGTCAAATTTATCCTTATTTCATCTATTCTATCTTCCCATCCACATTAATAAATAATAATATTATTATTTAATTAATATTCACCATTTTCTTAAGCCCCTCTATGGTATTTAATCATTTGATTAAATACTTTACCATTTTAACCAGGTTTCCTCTCTAAATTAAATAAATAGACCAATTTATTTAATTTATTCATTAGCCCATATGAATTAAAATTAATTTTTAATTCATCCCCTTTCTCTCTCCAAATGTCACATCCTCCATAGTATGCAAGAGTCTCCTAGAATCCTTATTAGCAACCTAATTCTTCTTCTAATCTCTCGCCTGCACATCTTGATCCATCGATTATGTAGCCTAATCAAACCCTTGGTCAACCCCCTAATAATTACTACCCATACCCTAATGGAAATTTTTATTCTATTTTATTCATCCCACATCCCCCAATGAAATTTTATATTCCATTTATTCTTTCTAGGCTTTTAGAGGAATTTTTAATTCCTCTCCCATCCCCATGAGGATTATAAAGGGATTTTTAAATTCCTTCTTGTCACATCCTTCCCATGATTTGGGAGGATGGGACAAGAAACCCCTTTTGACCAATTCCCATGGTACTTCTAAGTACCCTTCTCTCATGCACCCATGTGATGACACTTGTCATCACCTCAAGAGTGAAGATGCCTCAAGATATCTCAACCCTTGATCTCACCCTAGCATAAATCTCCATTATCCATTCATCGCATGTCTTCTAAATGACTAACACTTAGTCATTTTTCTCATTCAACCATCTCATGCACACAAGATCTCACACTCTCATACATCCATCTTGCAACCATAGCCAAAAATATTATCATTTGTGAATGAGCTCTGCTAGGGTTTTTTGTTTCTACAGTCATCCTTGGCCCCTCTTGTGTCATATTGAGCCTTAAGCGCAATATTTTTCATTTACTTTGTGTTGTACGACCATATTTACTACCCAATTTTTGTGTTTTTTATTATACCTACAACCGGCTCTAATCCAACAGTTCTTGCTAGTGTTGATGGTTTGATGGCTTTCCTCAATGGATCCTCCTCTAAACAAGCATTCTCAAAAAAAAAATTTGAAAGTGTTCCATGAGGTAAATCTTTTGATTCTCCGGTGGATGTGGCGTTACTCATTTTGGATTTTGATTATACATGTCAATGGTTAGAACAACATACTCTTGTTGGTTATTTTGTTGGGAGGAATCCACTTGAAAGTGTGCTTAAAGAATGGGTTCATAAGGCCTAGGTCCCTCATGGGGTCTACCTTGATATGGTTCAACATTTGACCAAAAGCTTTTTTTTTTTTTTGTGTAGGTTAGTCATGTTTAGGAAATCTTGAATCATGGTCCTTGGCATGTCTAGTCCTTATTATTGGTTTTCTAGCCTTGAACTCAGGACTTTGTTGTCTCTGATGACACCAAGTTATGGGTTTTAGTCTAGATTGAATTTCCTATTCTGCCCTTTCCTTGTTTTCATTTTTTACAACATATTTCCTCCTCCCTGAGGAGAGTTATTTGTCTTGAACCAAATAGGTTCTTTCAAGCTCACCCTCAAAAGTGACTCTATGTTGAAGTGGACCTTTCACATGATTTGAAAGATTCCATCAATATTCAAATTGGTACTTCTCAGCATACCTATTGGGAATAGGATGCTATTTAATTACAATCCTAAACATTATTTATTTCATGTATCTTCTAAGTCCTTGGAAAGTGTTCTCAAACACTAGGATTATAAAGAGATTAATTTTGGATGAAATAATCATGTTAATTGACATTTTTAATTAATTCTAAGTAATAGGAGCATGTGAGGGCATCCAAGATGAGTTCCTAAATAATAGGAGCACATGGGGCACCCAAATGGTAGGTGACACTCACCTTGAGTTCAATTAACTATTTGGAGTAAGAGATAACACTTTTGAATGCATGTAAAGATCCTAGGAGTTAGGGTTTGATGTTTACATGCATCAAGTTTAGTTCAGTTTAGTTTAGTTCAGTTGAGTTCATTTTAGTTCAGTTTAGTTCAATTCAGTTCAGTTCAGTTATGGTTCAATTATCTTCAGTTAGTTTTAGTTGAATGCTAGTTGACTTTAGTTAAATTGGAATGCATGACTAATGACTTGAGTTGCATGACAGATAATAGGTGACTTCCTTTAGTTAACAAGGGATAACCATTCTTGCATGAATGGTGGAGAGAGATGTTTCAATCAACAGAAAATGACTTGGACCCACTTTGGGCACCCAAGTTGGCTTCTTGGAATTAACTCCTCTACATGTTAAGATATTTTAGAAGGCTAAGTTAAGTGGGCCCACTCTTGGGTTCCTACTTTGAGGATAAAGCCTTGAAGATATTTACGAAATAAAGGTTGAGTTACTACTTTAGTATGGGACACCCAAATGGATGAAGATGATGATTTGGAATTTTTCTCCATGGTTAAACTCTACTTGGAAGAGATAGGCATACCTTTTAGGAGATAGGGATTGAGCTTTGTAATTGTAACTCTTTTGGAGTTTACAAGGTTGATTATTGCCTATATCTCTCAAGCAAGTTGAAGAGAGTTTGCATCAATTTATTGTAGGTTGTGAAGAAGATTTGTTGAAGTTAGAAGAAGCATCTCAAGGAAGAATTGGAATTATTGTAATCTACTTCATAGATTAAATAATACATTGATTCTTGGTGGAGTTTTTTCCTAAAAGGGTTTCTCCATGGTATATGTTGTGTATCTTCTAATATCCTGTCTAATTCTTCTACAACTTTTGTCTTCATTCTACAAATGATAAAATGAATCAATCAGATAATCACCCACAAAGAATTTGTAACAAAGAATACATATTTAGATCAGCAAGTATAATAGTTTTACAAGTTTTAAAGCGACATAAAAACCTTAATTTTCAACAATAACGAGAAGGTTACTTAATTTAATCTTCCCAACACTTGTTATCGAGTTCATTCTACTAACCATAAGATTAATGATTTCCATCTTGCGGCCCCTCATACTCAATCTCTGTCATGGGAAGCTGACAAGCCCCACCAAGCAAAAGGTGTTGCTACCAAACTAGAGGAAAAATGGACAACAGTTACCAACTGAAAAACAAGTCCAATGACTTCGGGGTGGTTTCCAAAAACCTTGAGCCAACAAAAGAAGTTTCAAACCCTTCAATGAAGGGGAAGGAAATCCAAATGGTTTCTAATAGCATTCTAGCTTGGCGAAGGCCCTTTTCCATGCCCCATCCTACCTTAATGATGATAGCTCAATTGCTTAGGATCCATAGGAGATTGTAGAATATTTTTCAACCTCTTGAAGAAGGAGAGTATGTTCAAGAAAAACAGAGGCATTCATCTCCTCCCATTCAAATTGGGAGAGTCCCTCCAATTTTTTTGCAAAATCTCTATTCCTCTCTAGAAGAACCAGAATCCAATGAAATGAATGAGTTTCTAACATGAATTTTCTCTCTAGGAATGTTCAAGGTCTAATAGACCTCTCTAGGAAGTATTTTTTTAGGGATACTCTTCAGATATATGTTGGTATTGTTGTGTTGTATCTTCAGGATGTTAAAATTGTCGGGTTTTTACTATCCTTTACTTGCCAAACTATTTGGCGAGCCAGTAAAATGTTTTTCTTTGATCATGAGGCTAAACATGGCAATGCAGTCACCCTTTTTTCCCCACAATGGCATGCTTGTGTGGTTGATCATGGGTCTAGCCCCACACATCGGCTCGTCTTGATTCCTTTGAACATTGATAATCATTCCTTTGGGATTATTAATGTTTACACCTCGAATGATGTTGTTGAAAGATCTCTTCTTTAGTGATGGATTTCTAACTCATTGCCAATTGTTACCTGGCTTCTCTATGGGGATTTCAATATGGTTGAGATGGTGTACAACAAGGATGGTACTCTACCATTTCGATGGGAAGCTAGTGAAAGAGAGGCCTAGTTTTACATGCGTAATGAATTTGGCCTTTTCGATCCTAATATTGGCCACCGCCATTCTCATTCTCTCTAGCATACTTGGTGCAATTATCAAGCTAATTCTAATAGGATATTTAAATACCTTGATTGTTCCATGATCTTAGCTCAATCATTTTTTCCTTTGCTAGCTCTTCCCCACATCCAATTAGGTCATTAATGGATGTGACATTGTTAGACCACTTTCCCATATTTTTTTGCATTAAATGGCAAGTGAGGTAGCCTCACACCAGTAGGACCTAGTTTTTTTTAAATACTTTTTTGTTGAGTCAGTAGCCCACACTAGCCCACATCAAAACTATCTAGAATCTTGAATGTAGACTACTCCACTCAACTGGCTAGATCAAGTGATGGAATGATGCCATCACCTGTACTATGAGGTTTCTTCACATTTATGGGTGCCAAATGGCTATTTTTCATAGATGGTATTATGAGGTGACAATGTCTGACCTTCATACCACCACTAAGGCTTTGGAGGCTAACCCCTTCTCCCCTTCTCTGCAAGTCAAGGTTGTGTATTTAAGACATCAAAATAAAGTGGCTAATAATTATGTGGCCAAAGGAGCATAGATCAAGGGTAGATTACACTGGCTCAAGATTGGGGACCGTGCCTTGAAATAATTCTTTCAGGATCTTCGAGCTAGACATTCTTCACCTGGCATAAAGTGAATCAAAGATTGAAATAATGTGCTTTCTGAACTACTTGATATTCTCCAGGTGTTTGTTAAGCACTATGAGCAAGTTTTCATAGCCCAAGATTACACACCAGAGCAGATTAATGCATTCTAGTATTGCCTTATTGTTGTGCCAAATAGGCTTTCCACAGCCTAGAAAGCTTTGTGTGAGAAGTTACTCATAGTTGAAGACCTCAAAGAAGTTGTTTGTATAATGGTTGATGAAAAGGCTCCAAGAATTGATGGGTTCCCATGTGAATTTTAAAAATCACTTTGGGACTATGTGGGAAAGGATTTTCATAAAGTTTACCTTGAATCTTTTCATTCTAATTCCCTAGGTAATCTCATCAGCAAAGGAAATATTAAATTCATACCTAAAGCTGGTGATCCCAAGGATATTTGTAATTGGCGGCCTATCACGCTCCTCAATGTTTCTTACAAAATAATAGCCAAATCCCTTGCTTTAAAAATCTATCATACTTTTCCTTAGATTGTGTGCCCTAAACAAACTAGTTTTATTAAATCTAGGTTCATCTTGGACAACATAATTGTTGTTTGGGAAGGCATAGAGTGGGTGAGACACTCTAATCAAAAGGAATTTTTTCTCAAAATTAATTTTTTCAATGCTTATGACTGCATTGAATGGCCTTTCATTTTTTCTATGCTTTCTATTTTGGGATTTGGCCTAAATTTCATTCAACCTCTGAAAAATGTTGTTCTCTGAAGCTTCAGCTTGCATCACCATTAATGACCACCAATCCCAATCCTTCAGTCCATTTCGCTCCATTGGTCAAGGCTTCCCACTTGCCCCATCACTTCATGTGTTGGTTGCGAAGGGGTTTGGCTATCTTCTTGCTCACTCAACTTCCTAGGGGCTTGTTTGAGGATTCTCTTTGCCTAACTTGCCAACTCAACTGGTCAATGGCCACTTTTCTAATGATTCCTTCCTTACCTTGCTAGAAGAAGTAAATAATGTCAAAGTTTCTCTTGGTTGTCTTCAGACCTTTTGCTTGGCCTTTGGTTCTTCCATCTAATGGCATAAAACCTTGTGATACAAACAATCTGTTCTTCCCAGTCCTCTCTAGATTCAGTAATATGGGTGGAAGTGAATTACTCCAAGAAAAATGTTTAGATTTCTTGGCATTCCTTTTTCCTTTCAGGCTTCTTTTGTTGATCTTTGGCAAGTGGCTCTCTCTTAGATTGAGAAAACGTTAGCATTATGGGTTACCAAGCCACTCTCTCTAACTGGTAAATTCTAGGTGTGTTCTAAAACCTTGGTTGTGACCCATGTGTAATAATCCTCATGTTGGGTGCCTTCCAATGCCTCTTATGTGAAGCTGGAAAAATTTCTCAGAGATTTTTTTGGGCCTCCTCTAAGACTCACAGAGGCTTTCATCGCATTTCCTAGAAGTTTTGCTACCTCCACAGAGATTTTGGTGGACTTGGCCTTCTTTCCACTCAATGACAAGGAACTACTCTTTGTGACAAATGGATTATTTATGCTCTTACTGGAAATGAGGCCAAGAAAATTCACCTCAAGCACTGTATTGAAGCGATTTATCCCACTCACAAACCTTCTTGGAAGGTAATTGGCATTCAGACCCTTCTTATTATGAGGGATCTTGTCTAGATTATGAGTACCTTTGTTGCCAAAAGTATTTGGTGAGCCTGGGAGGCTGTCAAGCCTGGCTCCACTAGACTAGGACTATATTTCATGATGGGCTCTCAGTAGAATATTTGGTGGTTTCATCATTTTGCTAATGCAAGTTGACCATTGGGAAAGCTTCCTGGATCAAGGCCCTCAGATTCCACAAGAAGGGTATTCAAACCCTTCAAGATTTATTCCATAGACCCACCATGAGTATTTTGTCTTAGGAAGCTTTTTGTGCTTGGTTTGGCTTAAAAAACCATGACTGTGAAACCTTCGACTTTCTAGTGAATGCCATTTTGACCGATATGATTCATAAAGTGGGTATCTGCTCCACTATGTCTTGGTGAAAAGATTGTAAATGGTTTCTAGACACCCCATTCATAAATTAAAAACCTCATCTTGGTTATCAATGGTTGTCACCTCATTTTCTGATGATTGAAAACTTGAACCAGAGGTGGCACCTCTAGTCCTTGATGTCTGTTTGGTGCAAAAGATTCTCTGCTATGTGGTCTGCCATTATTGAGCCTAAGCTCACCCACTTTTCTTGGTGTATTCTTTTCCAAGGCTTACCGATGGGGTCTTGACTTTCTCAATTGGGGTCTAGGACCCTCATTGTTATTTTTTGTGGGTAGTCTAAGTCATTTAAGCATCTCTTCTAGTTTTGCACAAAAGCTCAATAGCTGTGGAATTATATTCATGATTTCTTTTGGCCATTTCAGCTGGAGCCTTTCTCTTGGCATATGGTTTTGCTAGGGGACTCTCCGAGGATTCCTGCTAAGTATACCTAGATTTGGAACACTTTTAGGGTGGAAATGCTCTTCAATATTTGGAAAGATAAAAATGCCTGCATTTTTTCTCACAGCTAGGTTAATAAATTTGTTTCTCTATATACTAAATCCATTATTTCCTCTAATGTTCTTTTACAGATTCAAGTGCAAACAAAACAAGTTGCACTTGAAGTTGCTCACCTTTAAGAGATTCTAGACCACTGGGGTAATTCCCCTTGCATTGTGGCTTGAGTGCCTCCCTCTCCCACTTCCTCCTAGGGTCAGTCGACTTCATGGGGCCGATACAAAAGTGGCTTCACCAGGGATTTTCACCCTCATTCTCAAGCTCCTCCTCATCATAGCTCTCACCTTCGTAGGTGGTAGCCCTCTCCTCCTTTGGAGGTTGACCTGGGGTGGCCTTTTGGAGGAGTGGTGAGGGTGGAAGCAAAGCTTGTGGGTAGCCTTTTGGTGATGCTCCTGGAGGTAGTTCTTATTGGCCTACTGATACCTCTAACTGGCTCCAATGTTTGGATCTATAAATTTCTCCTCCCCATGAAGATAAAGATAAAGAGAAAGATGGCAATGGTTGGGCTCCCCCTGACATCACTTCGGACCCCACTGTTGTATTGGGAAAATTGGATGATAAGGACCCACCACACTCTGTTGGCACTGCTAGGGCTGCTTAATGGCTTTCTTTATTTGTTATTGGAATGATAAAAAAGTACTCCCTCACATGGCCTTGATTTAGTGTTGTAATATATTTAACATATTCCTATTAGATCTTCGGCCCTTGTGACCTAAATGAGCTTAATTTGTACCTTATTTGGAGTGTTTTAAAGTGTTGTAACACACTTTCTCACTTTTTATGGTTTTATTAAATAATTGGGCTTCTTTATGCTTTAATTGGCCTTATTTTGCATTCAAAAGCCTCATTTAATGCATCTTTTTGAGGATGATCTTGACATAAATCAACATCCAATCATAATTCAAGTGTTTTTAGGTTGTGTGACCTATATTTGGTGGTCTAGGACTCATACGCAACCTTTGGCATATGAGTCCCACTAGGTTTTTTGGTCCTAATCTTGATTTCATACCTTTCTAAGTATTTTTGAAAATGGTCCCATAATTTATGCCTAATGAGACTCATACGCCACCTTGGGCATATGAGTCTCGTGTGGCCCAAAATCAAAATTAATTCAAATCGTTGGAAATATTTTATCCTCCTAGATCTGATGTTGGCTTGTAGTGCTGTAATTTTGAGAATTTTTGCATAATTAAGTATAAATACAAGTTTCTTTCACTCATTTTCACCCCTAAGCATTCAAGTATTCATCCTTGTAGCAAAGTTGAGTTTACAAAACCATTCAAGTGTTTACAATAGCATTCAAGGGCATATTATCAAGCATTTAGAGAATTATTCAAGCATCAAGCATCATGTCAAAGTCTTCATGCATCATGTTTGTTTTTGAGCTAACAATTTTGGTGTATGGTTTCATGATTCAAGCTAGCATTCAACTCAAGATTTATCACATACAAGCAAGAGTCAAGATCTACATCCATTAGAGCCATCTCATACATGTTTGTAACACTTTATTGCTAGTTTTTGGTGAGTTGAAACATCATATTTTGTTCATTCATCATTCTCCATTCATATTTCATTTCATTTCAATGTTTGATTTCCAAAACGGGGTTTGACCAAGGAAAACCCCTTTCCACAAAAAAAGCAACATTTTCCCCTCTCTTTAGTGTGTGATTTGCAATTTTAGGTTGATGAAACATTGAAGAGAAATATTCTAAAAAAACTTGTCAAAGTGTTCAAAGTTGTCAAAGTTGTCACCTTACATTGAAGATCATTAGAAGACTTCTATAGGTTACAAATTAGGGTTTTGAATCTAGAAATCAATTGGAAGGACAAAGCAGACATTAAAGAGTAGATTTAGGCTTTGAAGTTTCAAAAAATCCTAACTGGACTGGTATGATAGTTCTTGCGTATGAGTCCCAGATTAGGTCATTTTTGTGGTTTTTGTAGTTTCAAACACCCATTTTCTAGATTTCAGTTTCTGCATAGAAACCCAAATCTGGGACTAAATCATCGATTCTAGCATATGAGTCCTAGAAGGCTTTAAAATTAGTTTTTTCAGCATTTTAGAGCTTCATCCAATCATCTTCAAGTTTCCAAGTGCACACATTTGATCTTGCAGCTTTTTGTTATGTTTTACATGCATTTTTAGGTCATTTAGTGGAAGATTATATTGCATTAGGTTTGAGCATTTTTATTTTCATTTCATTTTTCTTTCCAATCCATAGCTTGGTGGTGAACCTCTCATTAGTTTACAATCAGACCCTAAGATAACCCTATTGCAATATCTCTTTCTCCTTTTCATACTTTAGATTGAGATCTTTAGGGTTTCCCTTCAATGAGATAATTGTGAAAGTGGGTTTTGCTCTATGTTCTAAACCATATGAAAGAATAATCCCATTTTCCATTATTTCATTTTGGTGAACATGCATTTAGAACATCATAATTCTGATTTGGAGTGCATCATCATCCTAGATTTTGCTTGCATTAACATAGCATTAGGGTTTGCATTAGTTAATTGGCATTCTAGGGATTTTAATTCTTGCATCTCAAATCATTTAAATTCATATAAAACATTCATTTTCACTTAGGTTACAAATCATACAACATAAAAAGCATAAGAATCACTTGAAATTTATTAAAAATTGTGAAAAAACCCTCACTGGGACTCATACGCCCCTCTGGGTGATTTAGTACCAGTGCTGATTCTAAACTACATTTTCTAGAATCTAAAACTCTATTTATGTGCTCCTATTTTCTTTGGATAAATTTTTGTTTCAATTTATAGAGTTTCTATTATATTTATTTGATTGCAGTTATCTTATATTGTATTTGCATTTATCTTGTATTTAGTATCCCTTGCATGAGTATTTGGTGTACTATTGCTAATACTATAGTGAGATGAAGTTTGAGACTCATGTCATCCCACAATAGCACAATTGTCATGGATCTTGGGTTATCTAGCTCTTTCACTCCTAGTATTGACACTAGTACACTAGGCATGGGTCATACCCTTAACAGCTCTTTTCCTTCAAGTAGAATGTTGAAAAGATGGTTGCTAGTATTCCACAAGAAAACATAATTCAAATTCATGGAGACTTAGAAAACCTACAACATCAAGTAAAAAATGACAACATTTCAACTACTTCCATCCCTACCATATATAACATTCATTGTATGCTTGAAAGTGAAGATGAACTTGACCTTGTGAGAAACATAGTTCAAATCTTTGGAAAACACTTCCCCTCAAACACTATTTGTCCTTTACCCACGAACAATGTCACAAGCCAAGAATGAATTCAAATTCCTCCTCTTGTAACAATTGCATCTATTCCTACCTATACCAACCCTCAAGTCACAATAACAATGCAACCAACTAGTAATGTGATTCCTTCCTTGGGTATTTCCGCTAGCATCCCAAGTACCTTTATGGCATCGCACGTCATATCTCCTACCACCTTACTGCCTATAAGAATTCCATTCACTTGTCCCTCAAACACATACAGCCCTTCACCTTTTTCAACTCCATCTCATAATACAAGCAATGACCCTCTCATAAATAAACTCTTGCAAACCATTATCCCTTTGAAAAAGCAAGTTTCCACCATCAACCAAAATCAAAATGGTCCACCTACATAATATGTCAAAAGCAGTCCCTTATCCTTGGAGATATTGTGAACACTGATGCCACAAGGTGTATAGGTTCCTAGATTTAAGAAATATGGGGGGAAAGGGGATCCCTCTAACCTTGTTCCCACTTATATCACCTTATGTAGTGACTTTATTCTTGACTATAAACTCTTGGCTAAAATTTTCCCTAGGTCCTTGAAAGATACTTCCTTAGAATGGTTCTCTTCGTTACTAAACAACTCAATTTGTTCATTCAATGAACTTGTTGAGGAATTTATAAACTATTTCCAAGTGCATATGACACCTAAGATTACCTTAGCCGATTTGATGAGATGTAAGCAAAAAGAAGAAGAAACTATTGCAAATTTTATCTCATGTTACCAATCACTTTATTGCCAAATCAATGTCAAGGTTCCCAACCCTCACCTTCAAAAGATGTTCAGAGAGAATTTTCAAAGCAAGATACAAGATAAGCTTGCAATGATGAAATTCCCCTCATTCATGCACTTATGTACTTCTCTCTGTGATTATCAAAATTTGGTTAGTAGTCGAGATACAAAATCCACTTCTAGCCATACTGAGAAATTTAGGTCCCCAAACCAAAAAAATTCTCAACCTTTTAGAAAAAAAAATAAAGGCTTCCTTCAATTCAATCCCCCTCAACAAACAACTCAAAATGCTAATAACCAAGTAGTTGTTAAAGCCACAATACCCTTTAGCTATGGGGACCTGAAAAAGAAATTCACTCCCTTACCTAATACACTTCACAACACAATGACACAACTCTTAGAACAAAATATGATCACCTTTCCTCCCATTAAAACTCTCAATCCTAATAAACCATTACCCACAAAATATAGACCAAATTATTATTGTCATTATCATCGATAAAATGGACATGATATGGAACATTGTAATTGTCTTAAACATATTGCACAAGACCTCATTGATTCTGATTGTCTTTCCATTGGCGGTGTTAGTGATCAAGGAAATAAGTCTGTTGCCCATCCTAACCAAAACTTGCAAATTTTTAGCAACCCTATGCTTAATCAAAACATTTTATTTTTCAAAGCTAGTGAAACTACAAAGAATGATGTGATGAATGTTGATATGGATGATGATAACAATGATATTGTTCAACATGATCCTATAAATAATGATCCTATGGATGATAGGGTATGAGTGAAAGACATCATTCCTCATAAGGGTTGAACTAAAAATCCTCTTGAGATTGCTTTCTCCTTACAAGATATACTTAAACATGCACTCGATGGTCCTCTTTCCATAGCTGGTCAAATCTATGAAAATCCCACTAATGGGATATTAATAGATCCCATCTATGGAGAGAATGCAATCACCGAAGAATTCTTACTTTTGCATGAACTCTATCAAGATATATATGATAAACCAAAAGCATGGATCAAGACACATAATTTTTTTTCTTTCCCTACGATGGTGTCACAATCACCCTTTACAAATAGGACCGAAAACATTAGATATCTCATTCTCCATCATCCCACAATCAGACCAATTTTGTGTGAAGCTAGGCTATCCATGGCTTCACTCCATGAATGTCGTCTCATTAGTTGTACATGAATGCTTAAATTTTCCTTTTGATAATGAAATTTTTACTATCCATCATAGTGGATTTAACCCTTTCTCTTCCCATGGAAACTTTTCATTAGATTTATTTTGGCCCGAGCCTATAGAACCTATCAAACCATGAGAAGACTTCTTTTTCAAATCCTACCAAAAGTTCAAGGCATTTAGAAAATAGCACAATTATCCCTCTGAAACATGCCTCCACCCACCACCAAGCCTACCATCCTTGGAAAAACCGTGATTGAACCTAAATAAATTCCAAATAACCAAGACCAACCTAAGTCAAAACCTTCACCTCCTTCCTATAAAAGACCAAGAGATAACAAAAACAATCTTTTCACACCTCTAGAATAAAACAAGTTTACAAAGACAAAGAGAAATTTGTTGAACAACCCCCTTGTGGTTCTTTTCATTCCTCCCCTTAGGGAAGAAAAGAAACCTATGGTTTATCATCCCACTCCTACACAAATGCAACTTGAAAACTAAAATAAAATAATTAGAGGTGCTAGAGAACATAGGCATAGACATCGTGCCCTTGCTCGCAAGTTACATGATGAAATAAACAAATAAAATCAAGATCCAAACTTGACTGAAGCAATGCACAATAAGTCTACCCCTTTCCTGAAATAAAAATATCCTATAACACAACCACAACAAGAGATAAACACTTCTTTAGACATTATTATTCAACCTCCTATTGTGATTAATTTAGATGATGATGAGGAGATTACTAAAATTGATGAGGAGATGCATAATGAAATAAACACATTGTTTTCCTCTTCCATGAGCTTAAATGGAAATTATCCTAGGAAGGGTGATGAACTTGGTAATGACCCTATTTCATAACTTTCTATTTTCCCTTTGGCTAGTTTCCCACCTTTGGCATATAATGAACATGATTGGGATGCAGATGAATTGCTTTAGGTTGAGTCATATGTGCCTTACTAGTTTTTTTTTCATCATTTCTTTTTCATTTTCTTTTGTGTGATTACATGTGCATAATGTGATCCCCCAGTGACATTCTATTTGATGTTCTCTCTCTTTGTGGAACTCCTCTATTTGTACCTACATTCTTCTCTATGTATAAGGCGTCAATACATTCATGTCTCTTCCATGTTGACCTAAAAGGCTTTTTCTTTGTTTTCAATCTCTTTGTGTCATTCTTCCAATTTTATGAGTATTTGGGGAATGATGACAGTTCCAAGCTCTCTAAAGATATTATCCCAAGAACATACTAAACCCAAACCCATAGATCCCTCATGTGTTTGGAGTTCCATTTTTGGGGACAACCCCTCTCTTTTCTTTTGCATGACATAGCTTTATTTGGAAGTGATTTTTGAATAAGGTCTCATGTCTTCTTTATTCTTAGCATTTATCATTTGCTAATTTGAAGTAATTTCTCACAGTATGGTGTTTAGAAATTTCTTTAAAGTGGGGGAATACATTGGCATTATTCTTTTTCATTTTTATTTTTCATGTTCATGGTGTAGTCTTCTTATTTTATGCGATGCATTTTTTTCTTTATGGTTGACATTGGATGTGATGTCCCTTATAAGTACAATCTCTCTTAGCATATTATATTCCTCTTATTGGCTTGATGATACACACTGCATCCCCTAAGTTGTGAATCTTCTATTCTTTGATTGGTCCTCTCTTGGAGACATTAGGCACAATGTTCCCTAAGTTAAGACCTTGTATGAATTAATCAAGACTCCTTTGAATGTTCCCTATTGTTTCATTTGCAATTTTAGTTATATGGCCAACTTGCATAACACACTTTTCTTGCATGTGGAGCCATCTTGTTTGTTCATGACTTCCAAGCATACGAAGCTTTTCTTGCCTCATGAAGCTCAAAGTTCATTTTTGTGTGGCACCTTATCAAAGTTATCAGGAGGTATAACTTTGGTATGGTTTGACGGTCCAAGTCAATTCGAGGCATGACTTTCCCTTAGCCACTCATGTGTGTGTGTGAGTGCATACTAGTCTTGTGTGTATGTTTCTCACCTTCTTGGATTACTCACCCAACAACCAACCTAGAGTTATGTTTCCTCAGAGTGAGTGTGCATCTTTTAGACAAATAGCCTAGGTTTGATCCACATTGTGTTGGACAAATAGTCGAAGCTTAATCCACCCCCCTCCCTCTTTTGTTTTATTTTTCTTCCCTTTTTGTATTTGGCAGTGTATGCTTGTTCCTTGTTATTGCTCTTTATATCATTTTCACATTTTTTCTTTTGTGCCTATGTTGGTTCGCCATAGGACCTTGGTCTTGGGGGCTTGTGCAACCCTCTTGATCATGGTCATCTGATCTTACCAGCATTGGTACATTTGGACCCTTCTTGATGTGCGTTGTTCTACTTTAGTGTGAGTTGGAAGTAAGTTCCTCTCACTAAAGTGGGGGCTAGATGTAATGACATCAAAAGTACTCCATAACATAGCCTTTTTTTAGTGTTGTAATATTTCTAACATATTTAGATTAGATCATGGGCCCTTGTGAACTAAATGAGCTTAATTTGTACCTTATTTGGAGTGTTGTAAAGTGTTGTAACACACTTTCACTCTTTTCTAGGGTTTCATTAAATAATTGGGCTTATTTATGCTTTAATTGGCCTTATTTTACATCCATACACCCCATTTAATGCATCTTTTCAAGGATGTGTATAGAAGAAAATTTGCACCCCTTATGCAAATTCCCCTTTTACACATCTTCACCTTAGAAAATTAAATCCAAAGGAAATATTCCACATCACCCAACTACCTTCCTTCCACTTAGCATCTGTTTATTGTGTCGGTAAGATAATTTCTATTGGGGACACACACATGGCGCGTAGACATCCACGTAGCGCACAGACATTTCCGCGACGCACTATCGTCCCTGATGGATTCCCACGTCTGAAGTTGGCAGAGGCATTACACATTTGATTGAGGTTGAATTTTAATGTCCCTCTTCGACCAACTGACCCCAAAAATGATAGATTATCTCATCCCACCTTCAAAAACACTCTTCTTACATTCATTCCATCTCTCCACAATCTCTCTTGCCATTTCTATACACATTCTCAAGCCCAATTTTGATGTATAGAAGGTGTTCATAGGGAAATTTCAAAGACCTTGGTAGGAGAAGTTTTCCCTTATGAAGTACCCTTCTTTCACACATCTATGCACTGCATTATGAGAATATGAACAAATAGTAGTTCAGCTCAGGAGATCCTCATCGCAATCCCATTTAGAAGGAAATTCCATTGTATCAATCTCTGGAAAGGGTAAGGCTATTGCGAAAGTAGTAGCCGCTATGAATTATAACAACCTCAGACGCAATAGAAAGTTCATGAAGTTATCACAATCTTATTCTTCCATCTTACAAAGATTACTAAAGGATAAGATCATAACCTTAGAGAACCCTAAACCTCTCAATGAACCCTAACCTAGTTAGTATGGTGTGAATAAATTTTTTCAATACCATCGAGTTAATGGACATGATACTAAACATTCTATGCGCCTGTGTCATGAGATATAGAACCGCATCGAGGATTGTACTATTCATCTCAATGGGAATAAACAAAATGCAAGCAAGTCAGTAGCGAAAGTGAATAGTGAGTTGCAGATATACACAAACCCATTTTTGTCGCATTCTGCCAACATGATTATTGATCCCTCTAATTCTACCACTCGCCTTGAGGCATATGTTAACATGGTCAAATCTACTCCTACCACACAACCTATGATCGACTTGTCAGACATGACATTCATGTCACAAGATTTTCCCTTGAACAACAAGCCATTCCCCTCTATATTCTTGCTTGCCTCAATGGAAACATTGTGATGGGGGTCTTAGTCGACCCCACGAGTCGATTGAATTTCATTATAGAAGAGATGTTGTGGCTTAATTCATTGCATAGAGGAGAGTACGAGAAAATGAAATCCACCATCCATACACATGATGATCTTTCTCTCAAGCCATATGGCTCAATAACTCTATCTATCCTAGTTGGACCTAGGGCTGTAGACACAGTCTTTGATATTATCCCAGAGTTGGATTTATTTAGGTTTAAGTTAGGCATACCCTGGCTAGCTTTCATGAATGGAATCGCCTCCATCATTCATAAGTTCTTGAAATTCTCCCATGAAGGTGTTGTGCACGTGGTGCATGACACTGGATAGAGATCATTGGTGTCCCATGGGGGTTACTCATTGGATCATTTTTGGCCCACCCCAGTTAGTCTACTCCCACTAAGAATGAACCTACTTTACAAGAACTATGTGAAGTATAAGACCGAGGGTAAGGGACAACCAAAATTGACCCTTCTGGTAGCACAATAGCTAGCTGGCTCCTTTTCTTGAAAGGGAAAAAAGAAGCCACCCCATCCTCAGGATGGATCTCCCACTCCTCTTTCTAAAGAAGAGTTTTGGATGAATATTCCTCACTTTTACCCATTTAATCCAATCATACTGGCTTGGAAAAATCCCAATATTAGGATATCAGACCTCCCTACTAAACCACCTGGACCTTGGTACTACTTATATATGGTAGAAGAAAGGGTCCTCAAGGGGTATCCTCCATTTCTTGGCCTCCACGACCCCCCATCACTTCTGCTTCCAAAGTAGTAAACAGGAAGAGGCCCACTCCCAAAGCATTAGAGATTACTCCCCCTATTATTTCTCAATTTGTTCCTCTTGCTCCTCATCAGGAACCTATCCCTCCACTGGAAATAGTTGTAGTGGGAACTCCCATGGCTAAGTAGGAGCTTTTTATCCCTTCGTAGCCTCCGGTCTCTAGCTCGAACAGTCAAAAAAACCACCTTTTGTGCAAGCGAAAGTGTTAGTGAAAAGCTCTTGCCGCTGAACAGGCCACTTTGCAAAATATGGAAGAGGAGTCAACCACCCCTACTTCAAGGCCTCTTGAAGTGTCCTCCTCTCTCCTTCTTGTTGCTTCTGTTCAACCTACTTCAATATTTATTTTGACTCCCATTGTGGGTGTAAGTGCACCTAACCCAAAAAAGGTACAAGTGTTTATTGATCCTTCGGTGGAGTTGCCCTACTCGATGTCCCTTCTGGACATCCCAATGTTCCCTAAACCCATAGATATGTTGAATATTTTGGTGGTATCTATCATGGTTTTCTCCTCCTCCTCCTCTATGCCTCTTGCCTCATATATGGGGAGTTCACATCCCCTGACAAAGAAGAAGGTGGAGGATGGTTCTTCAAACAATGGAGGGCATAAAAGGATACCAACTTCTCCAAAGGGTGGTCCTGCATTGGCTTGTTCTATCTTAGTGAAGGAACAAGTCATGGCTTCCCCTAATTTTGTCACCACTCCTAAGTCATTCGGTGAGCCAAGTGGTGAATATTGGGTGTAGCCTCCTCCATCCATTAAGGTACCACAAGGAACTCCTGGGAAGTGCATGTTTAACTCTCTGGATGAAGTTTTGACCTTGTCAATGATCTTCTCAAAATTGTTGACCATAGCTCCACAAGAGCATAGTGGAGAAGACCTTGCAGAGATTTTTTCCTTAGCCCTTGTTGTGGGTGGGTCAAAGTCTCCTCCCTTTAATATTCCACCATTGCAGGTTCATCCTCCTTCCCCCTATAATGATATAGATTGGGAAGTGGATGAACTCTTGGTCGATGAGTGTTAGGGGGAGGCCTCTCCTTTATCTTTAGATTAGATGTGTGTGTGTAGTGATGTGTTCCCCTGTAATTGTGTTATGTGTTCCTGGATGACCCTTTCCACCCTTGTTAGTGCTTGGATATAGGAGTGATTTTTGTGTCATAAACCTTCTTCTATTTGTATCATTATTCTTCCATGTTTGTGTTTGATTTTTGGAAAATTGTACACGATGCAAAGTGTTGGGTGAATTTAGGCCTCCCTTCCATGTAGACCCAATATTTTATTAATTTTTCTTTCACTTTGTTTTCTCATGCATTCTTCACATGATCTAATATAGTAGAGGGTTGATGACAATTCATTTTATATACTATTATTATACTTATATATATTTATGAGCAGCTCTAACCCTGAAATATCAAATCACCCATGTGTCTTCTATTTGTGATTATTTATCTCTTTTCTTTTTCTTATATTTCTCTCTTCTTTGCTTGATTTGTCCCTTTCATGTGTGATAACTCCATTCCTATGATAATTTTATTTTCAAAAAATGTATTTGTTGCCAACGAATCTTTTCTCAAAAATCTCTACAATTTTTTTTGCAAGAATCATATTCTCGACTAGGACTCCTAACAGAATGTGTTTCCTTCATCATGGGTTCATAAATAAATAACATGGGAACTTCCCATCAAGATGGAAGTAGTCTTGACCTTCCCCTCACAAGGGGGCATCTTCTTCCTTTCGAATTCCTTGATGAATTGAACATCTTTTGAAAGGATTCCTTGATGTTGAATCGATTTGTGAAAAACATTCTCTTACTTTCAAACAACGCGCCCCTTGAGTGGACCCTTCTTCACACCAAGTTCTCAAGGGACCCCTTTGAAATCTTTCCAATTTATTAACAGTCTATGTGATTGTCTGCTTATTTTCCTATGTGGCCGCCTTGTTTATAGACATGCTTTATCTGCGGGTAAACATGTCACTTTGCAGGTGCGCCTGTGAAGCTGCTTTCTAACTCTGTGGAGTCCCCTTCTATGGGTTTCCTCCATGTGAGAGATCTTGGAGGACACCTCCTTGCAGGTCTATGGCGTGTGAGGCATTTGCTTCTTTGAGTTTCCTCCATGTGAGAGATATTGCGGGATACCTCCTTGCAGGTCTGCAGGCCTGTGAGGCCCTTCCTTCTTTGGGTTTCCCTTATACGAGAGATCTTGGGGGATACCTCCTTGTAGGTCTATAGGTCTATAAGGTGCTTACTTCTCAGGGCTTCCTTTATATGATAGATATTGGTGGTTGCCTTCTTGTAGGTTTTTGAGCCTGTGAGATGCTTTCATCCTACGAGATTTTTCCATTGTTGGTCTAAGGGCCTTTAGTGTACTTTGTGTAGCTTCATAGTTCTGTGGGGCTATGGAGTCTTTTGTTCGAAACTCCTCTAGGAGAGTACCTATGTAGTCCTTTTCCTACCTTGTGCTTTCGAGCTCACCAGATCGTGGTCTGCTTCCTTGACAGTTCAAGTATAAATTTCTAACCCTACAAACTCTTCAATCTACTTTACCAAAGCACTCATTAGTATTTGTGCTCGCTAAAGTGGGGGGAAAATGCATAGGAACAAATTTGCACCCCTTACAAAAATTCCCCTTTTACACATCCTCACCTCAGAAAATCAAATCCGAAGGTGAAATTCTACATCACCCAACTACCTTCCTTCCACTTGGCATCTGTTTGTTGTGTCAATGAGATAATTTTTGTTGGGGATGCATGTGTGATGCACAGATGTCTACGCAGTTCTCTATCATCCTTGATGGATTCTTGCATCTAAATTTGGTAGAGGGATTACACATTCGATTGGGTTTGAATTGTAACATCCCTCTTCGACCAACCAACCCAAAAAATGGAAGATTGTCCCATCCCACCTTCAAAAACACTCTTCTTTCAGTCATTCCATCTCTGTACAATCTCTCTTGCCATTTCCATACACATTCTCAAGCCATCTCTTAGAATTTCCAGCATTCTCTTCACTCTCAAGAAGCATTTCAACACTCCATTGCAGCAGTAGCACTCCATCAACTCCACATAGCAGTGTTGGATTGGAGTCTTGTGAGACCTCCCTTCATCGTAGTTGAGGTTGTGGTGACCTTGCTAAGTCTACATTCTCCTCCATTGGCTAGTGAGATTTTGGGTGGAGGTGGTAATGTTTCGCTCCTCTCCTTTGTGATTTGGTTGAGTAGCATTTTACTATTTTGTAGTGTTTATTGCAAATTCTACTTTCTTTTCCTCTTTATCACATATTTCTATCTTGTTGCTATCTAGTTGTCCGTGGAGGTGGAAACACCAAAACAGGGGTCTGACTAAGGAAAACCCCTATATAACCCCAACAATTTTCCCCTTCTTGCTTGTGTGTAGGTGAAAGTACCCATGGAGCTAGCTAGCGAACAAGCACTTTTGTGAGATCCTCTTTGTCACCCTAGTTCTCATTTACTTGTTTTATCACTTTAGTCTCTATTTCCTATACTTTCTCTTCTTTTTTTTACCATGTAGATTGGTCAGCTAGGCTGTTAGTTATTTTTTATAAAGTTTGTATTGTGTTCACTATTTTATGACCGTACGAATGTCAACACACCTAAGAGATGTCAACATGTCGCACTGTCATCCCATAACTGTGTTGTCATCCATGGATAGAGAGTTGTTTGAGGCATAGTACTGACTCCAAAAACCAGCTCACCTAGCCCAAACCTAAGTTCAAGATCTATAGGGTGATTGAAATACATTATAGTCCTCATCATTCTCGATGTCTCAAAACATCCCTTAAGAGTGAGGTAAGTTAGGGCATCCCTCTACTCTCAACTCTCTATGACCTGGAGCCTTGATGTGGTTGGTCCCCCTCTCTTATAAGATGATCGCGACATCAATCAACATCCAATCATAATTCAAGTGTTTTTAGATTGTCTGGCCCAAATTTGGTGATCTGCGATTCATACACCACATTGGGCATATGAGTCCCACCTAGGTTTTTGGGTCATGATCTTGATTTCACACCTTTCTAAGAATTTTTGAAAATGGTTCCATAAGTTATGCCTAATGGGACTAATATGCCACCTTGGACTTATGAGTCCTGTGTGGCCCAAAATCAAAATTAATTCAAATTCTTGGTGACATTTTATCCTCCTAGATCTAATGTCAGCTTGTAGTGTTGTAATTTTGAGAATTTTTGCATAATTAAGTATAAATACAAGTTTCTTTCACTCATTTTCACCCCTAAGCATTCAAGTATTCATCCTTATAGCAAATTTTAGTTCACAAGAGCACTAAATTTTTTACAAGAGCATTCAAGAGCATTCAAGGGTATATTATCAAGCATCATGTCAAAGTCTTCATGCATCATGTTTGTTTTTGAGCTAACAATTGTGGTGTATGGTTTCATGATTCAAGCTAGCATTCAACTCAAGATCTATCACATTCAAGCAAGAGTCAAGATCTACATCCATTGGATCCATCTCATACATGTTTGCAAAGCTTTATTGCTAGGGTCTGGTAAGGGCGGGTGCAAAAAGATAGGTAGCCAATTTGTGGCCAATTTACTTTTTCATCCTAAAACAGAAAAAACGTGAGTGTTATAGTAAAACGCGCTCACGTTATGTCTTGGTAATGACCGAGCCTAGGATTGGTCATTACTAAGCCATAACACGAGCACATTATAATGCACTCACGTTATGGTTTAAATTTCAAAAAATGTGTGCATTTTGAGTTCAAAAAATGTACATTTTTTAAAATCAAAAAAACATTTCCAAAATGCGAGTGTGTTATAATGCGCTCACATTTTGGTCTACATTGAAAAAAATTTCTTCTTTTTTTCTTATCTCTTTCTTCTTGTTATCTTTTAGGGAAACTATATTCCATGTATATAATTCAGGATGTTTGAGAGTAGTTTTAGATCTCTAGGAGTTATAATGCAAATTCTAGTTTTTGGAAGATCTCAAAAATTTTAGACTGTAGTCAAATTTCGTGAATCAAGATGTCAAATTTCAGTA
>VDFB02353493.1:366624578-366648132 GCA_007258455.2 Sequoia sempervirens | reverse complement strand
CTTGGGCCAGTCAAACCATACCAAAGTTATACCTCCTTGATAACTTTGATAAAGATTCTCTACAAAATGAACTTTGAGCTTCATGAGGCAAGCAAAGCTTCATATGCTTGGAAGTCATGAACAAACAAGATGGATCCACATGCAAGAAAAGTGTGTTATGCAAGGTGGCCATCTAACTAAAATTGCAAATGCAACAATAGGGAACGTTCAAAGGAGTCTTGATTAATTTGTACAAGGTCTTAACTTATGGAACGTTGTGCCTAATGTCTCCAAGAGAGGACCAATCAAAGAATAGAAGATTCAAAACTTAGGGGATGTAGTGTGTATCATCAAGCCAATAAGAGGAATATAATATGCTAAGAGAGGTCGCACTCTTAAGGGACGTATCACATCAATGTCAATACAAAGAAAAAAAATGCATCATATAAAATAAGAAAGAGCCCACACCGTGTGAACATGAAAAGAAAAATGCAAGAATAATGCCAATGTATTCCCCACTTTAAAGAAATTGCTAAACTACCATACTATGAGCATTACTTTAAAAGTAACAAATGATAAATGTCTTAACAATAAAGAAGACATGAGAGATTATTGAGAAAGCCACATGCGAGTCATATGTTTTCCAAATAAAGCTACGTCATGCAAAAGAAAAGAGAGGGGTTGCCCCAAAAATGGAACTCCAAACACATAAGGGATCTATGGGTTTGGGGTCAATATGTTCTTGGGATAATATCTTTAGAGAGCTTGGAACTATCATCATTCCCCAAATACTCATAAAATTGGAAGAATGACATAAAGAGATTGAAAACAAAGAAAAATCCTTTTAGGTCAACATGGAAGAGACATGAATGTATTGACACCTTGTGTTATCCCAAAAAATAAAACACAAGACAAAGAAAAGATAAAGGAAAAAGCTTTTGGGTCAACATGGAAGAGACATGAACATCTCGATACCTTGCATCATCCCCAAAAGGAAAACACAAGAAAAAGAAAAGATAAAATAGTTATGACATAGAGAAGAATGTAGGTACAAATAGAAGAATGCCACAAAGAGAGAGAGAACATCAAATAGAACGTCATGGGGGATCACATTATGCACATGTAATCACACAAAAGAAAATGAAAAAGAAATGATGCAAAAAAAACTAGTAAGGCACATGTGAGTCAACCTAAAGCAGGTCATTCGCATCCCAATCATGTTCATTATACGCCGAAGGTGGGAAACTAGCCAAAGGGAAAATAGAAAGTGCTGAAATAGGGTCATTACCAAGTTCATCACCCTTCCTAGGAGAATTTCCATTTAAGCTCATGGAAGAGGAAAACAATGTGTTTAATTCATTATGCACCTCCTCATCAATTTTAGTAATCTCCTCATCATAGTCTAAATTAATCACAATAGGAGGCCAGATAATAATGTCTAAAGAATGGTTTAGCTCTTGTTGTGGTTGTGTTATAGGATATTTTTATTTTAGGAAAGGGGTAGACTCATCATGCATTGCTTTAGTCAAGTTTGGATCTTGATTTTCTTTGTTTATTTCATCATGTAACTTGCGAGCAAGGGCATGATGTCTGTGACTATTCTCTCTAGCACCTCTATTTATTTTATTTTAGTTTTCAAGTTGCATTTGTGTAGGACTAGGATGATCAACCATTGTTTTCTTTTTTTCCCTAAGGGGAGGAATGAAAGGAACCAGAAGGGGTTGTTCAACCACTTTCTCTTTGTCTTTGTAAACTTTTTTTATTCTAGAGGTGTGACGATTGTTTTTGTTATCTCTTGGTATTTTATAGGAAGGAGGTGAAGGTTTTGACTTAGGTTGGTCTTGGTTATTTGGAATTTCTTTAGGTTCAATCATGGTTTTGCCAAGGATGGTGGGATCGGTGGTGGGTAGAGGCATGTTTCAGAGGGATAATTTTTCTATTTTCTAAATGCCTTGAACTTTTGGTAGGATTTGAAAAAGAAGTCTTCTCGTGGTTTGATAGGTTCTATAGGCTTGGGCCAAAAGAAATCTAATGAAAAGTTTCCATGGGAAGAGAAAGGGTTAAAGCCACTATGATGGATGGTGACAATTTCATTATCAAAGGGAAACTTTAAGCATTTATGTATGACTAATGAGATGAAATTCATGGAGTGAAGCCATGGATAGCCTAGCTTCACAAGAAATTGGTATGATTGTGGGATGATGGAGAATGAGATATCTAATGTTTTCAGTCCTATTTGTAAAGGAAGGGTGATTGTGACCCCATCATAGGGAAAGCGAAACCATTATGCGTCTTGATCCATGCTTTTAGTTTATCATATATATCTTGATAGAGTTCATGCAAAAGTAAGAATTTTTCAGTGATCACATTCTCTCCATAGATGGGATCTATTAATATCCCATTAGTGGGCTTGTCATAGATTCGACCGGCTATGGAAAGAGGACCATCGAGTGCATGTTTAAGTATATCTTGTAAGGAGAAAGAAATATCAAGAGGATTTTTAGTTCAACCCTTATGAGGAATGATGTCTATCACTCCTACCATATCATCCATAGGATCATTATTTATAGGATCATGCTGAACAATATCATTGTTATCATCATCCATATCAAAATTCATCACATCATTCTTTGTAGTTTCACTAGCTTTGACAAATGAAATGTTATGATTAGGTATAGGGTTGGTAAAAATTTGCAAGTTTTGGTTAGGATGGGCAACAAACTTATTTCCTTGATCACTAACACTGCCAATGGAAAGACAATCTGAATCAATGAGGTCTTGCACAAGATGTTTAAGATAGTTACAATGTTCCATACCATGTCCATTTTTTCGGTGATAATGAAAATAATAATTTGGTCTATATTTTGCGGGTAATGGTTTAGTAGGATCGAGAGTTTTAGTGGGAGGCAAGGTGATCATATTTTGTTCTAAGAGTTGTGTCATTGTTTTGTGAAGTGTATTAGGTAAGGGAGTGAATTTCCTTTTTGGGTCCCCATAGCTAAAGGGTATTGTGGCTTTAACAACTACTTGGTTATTAGCATTTTGAGTTGTTTGTTGAGGGGGATTGAATTGAAGGAAGCCTTTATTCTATTTTCTAAAAGGTTGAGAATTGTTTTGGTTTGCGGACTCGGATTTCTCAATACGGCTAGAAGTGGATTTTGTATCTGAACTACTAACCAAATTTTGATAATCACATAGAGCAGTACATAAGTGCATGAATGAGGGGAATTTCATCATTGCAAGCTTATCTTGTATCTTGCTTTGCAAATTCTCTATGAACATCTTTTGAAGGTGAGGGTTGGGAACCTTGACATTGATTTGGCAATAAAGTGATTGGTAACACGAGATAAAATTTGCAATATTTTCGTCTTCTTTTTACTTACATCTCATCAAATCGGCTAAGGTAAGGGTGATCCCACAATAGTGGTTTACAATTTTTGGCCAAACTGGACACTGAAATAATTTTTTTTAACTAAATCTTCACTTTCAGGCACCTATAACGGCTAAACCATGAGGAATTTGAAGATGATGCAAACTAGAGTTTCATGAAATTTTGTCTATAGATTCTAAATATATTTTTTTCAAAATTTTTGGAATTAGATTGCACTTCTTTTCCTATCTCCCTCAAAAACTAGTTTTTTTGAGAAAACAACATTTTTAAAAAGTGACGCTTACCGTATAACACATAATTTTTTTCCATGAAGGATAAAATTATAATTCTTTCAAACTTAGATTTGTAACTCTGATATCTAGTGCTTCCACTTGGTTGGATAGTTTTTTATTGAATATTTTTTCTTTAATCAAGTTTCAAAGTCAAACCAATTACAATTCAAACATAGTGCGACTGTATAACACGTAACATTTTTTGTATGTATCAAAATTCAATTTTTTTTTGTGTGTTGGATCAAGGACTTCAATATATGGTGCACTCATATATATATATATATATATATTTGGATAATCTGCTATTTTTCCATGTGTAGAATAGAGAGCTTGATTTTTTGTGAAAAACCTACATTCATAAGAAATAAAAAATAAATATAATAATTAAATTAAATTTATAATTTTTGGGAAGCTTATAATAAGGACTACATACTTACAAAATATAAATTTTAAAAATAAATTCATTTGATCCCCCAAAAGTTAAATTAAAAGTTTTTTTATTAGCATTTTGATAGGTGTAAAGGAGACTCCATTATAGGTATGGTTTAAAACTAGCGGGGTTCTGTCCAAGGGGGTTTGATCTAAGGTAGTTTGATCAAACCATATTCAATTGGAATGCTTTAAATGGAAATTTTTAAGGCTTAAATCATTATAATTTCTAAAAATATATGATTTTAGCAAAAAATAGTTCCTCCCAGAAATTGTAAACCAGCTTTGTGGGATCACCCATAATCTTAGGTGTCATATGCACTTGGAAATAGTTTATAAATGCCTCAACAAGTTCATTGAATGAAAAAATTGAGTTGTTTGGTAACTAAGAGAACCATTCTAAGGAAGTATCTTTCAAGGACCTAGGGAAAAGCTTAGCCAAGAGTTTATCGTCAAGAATAAAGTCACTACATAAGGCAATATAAGTGGAAACAAGATTAGAGGGATCCCCTTTCCCCCCATATTTCTTAAATCTAGTCACCTATACACCTTGTGGCATTGGTGTTCGCAATATCTCCAAGGACAAGGGACTGCTTTTGACATAATATGTAGGTGGACCATTTTGATTGTGGTTGATGGTGGAAACTTGCTTTTGAAGGGATGAAATGGTTTGCAAGAGTTGATTTATGAGAGGGTCATTACTTGTATTATGAGATGGAGGTGAAAAAGGTGAAGGGGTGTATGTGTTTGAGGGACAAGTGAATGGAATTCTTATAGGTAGTAAGGTGGTAGGAGATATGAGGTGTGATGCCACAAAGGTACTTGGGATGCTAACGGAAATACCCAAGGAAGGAATTACATTACTAGTTGGTTGCATTGTTGTTGTGACTTGAGGGTTGGTATAGGTAGGAATAGACACAATTGTTATAGGAGGAGGAATTTGAATTCCTCCTTGGCTTGTGACATTGTTCGTGGGTAAAGGACAAATAGTGTTTGAGGGGAAGTGTTTTCCAAAGATTTGAACTATGTTTCTCACAAGGTCAAGTCCATCTTCACTTTCAAGCATGCGATGAATGTTATATATGGTAGGGATGGAAGTAGTTGAAATGTTTTCATTTTTCACTTGATGTTGTAGGTTTTCTAAGTCTCCATGAATTTGAATTGTGTTTTCTTGTGGAATACTAGCAACCATTTTTTCCACATTCTACCTGAAGGCAGAGAGTTGTTAAGGGTATGACCCATGCCTAGTGTACAAGTGTCAATACTAGGAGTGAAAGAGCTAGATAACCCAAGATCCTTGAAAATTGTGCTATCGTGTGCTATCGTGGGATGACATGAGTCTCAAACTTCATTTCACTGTAGTATTAGCAATGGGACGCCAAATACTCATGCAAGGGATACTAAATGCAAGATAAATGCAAATGCAATATAAGATAAGTGCATTGAAATAAATATAATAGAAACTCTGTAAATTGAAACAAAAAGTTATCCAAAGAAAATAGGAGCACATAAATAGAGTTTTAAATTCTAGAAAATGCATTTTAGAATCAACACTGGAACTAAATCGCCTAGAGGGGCGTATGAGTCCCAGTGAGGGTTTTTTTTACAATTTTTAATAAATTTCAAGTGATTTTTATGCTTTTTATGTTGTATGATTTGTAACCTAATTGAAAATGCATATTTTATATGAATTTAAATGATTTGAGATGCAAAAATTTAACCTATATGCACTTTCACTAATGCAAGAATTAGAATCCCTAGAATGCCAATTAACCAATGCAAACCCTAATGCTATGTTAATGCAAGAAAAATATAGGATGATGATGCACTCCAAATCAGAATTGTGATGTTCTAAATGTAGGTTCACCAAAATGAAATAATGGAAAATGGGATTATTCTTTCACATGGTTTAGAACATAGAGCAAAACCCACTTTTACAATTATCTCATTCAAGGGAAACCCTAAAGATCTCAATCTAAAGTACGCAAAGGAGAAAGAGATATTGCAATAGGGTTATCTTAGGGTCTGATTGTAAGCTAATGAGGGGTTCACTACCAAGCTAAGGCTTGGAAAGAAAAATGAAATGAAAATCAAAATGCTCAAACCTAATGCAATGCAATCTTCCACTAAATGACCTAAAAATGCATGTAAAACATAATAGAAAACTGCAAGATCAAATGTGTGCACTTGGAAACTTGAAGATGACTGGATGAAGCTCTGAAATGCTAAAAAAATAATTTTAAAGTCTTTTGGGACTCATATGCTAGACTGGGTGATTTAGTCCCAGATTTGGGTTTCTATGCAGAAACTGAAATCTAGAAAATGGGTGTTTGAAACTACAAAAACCAAGAAAATGACCTAAACTAGGAATCATACGCCAAAACTATCGTACCGATCTAGTTAGGATTTTTTGAAACTTCAAAGCCTAAATCTACTCTTTAATTTCTGCTTTGTCCTTCCAATTGATTTCCAAATCCGAAACCCTTATTTGTAACCTATAGAAGTCTTTCAATGATCTTCAATGCAAGGTGACAACTTTGACAACTTTGAACACTTTGAAAACTTTCTTTGGAAACTTTCTCTTCAATGTTTCTTCAACCTAAACTTAAAAATCACACACTAAAGAGGGGAAAATGTTGCTTTGTTAGTGGAAAGGGTTTTTCCTTGGTCAAACCCCATTTTGGAAATCAAACATTGAAATGAAATGAAATGAAATCAAACCCTAGCAATAAAGTGTTGCAAACATGTATGAGATGGATCCAATGGATGTAGATCTTGAATCTTGCTTGAATGTGATAGATCTTGAGTTGAATGCTAGCTTGAATCATGAAACCATACACCACAATTGTTATCTCAAAAACAAACATGATGCATGAAGACTTTGACATGATGCTTGATGCTTGAATAATGCTCTAAATGCTTGATAATATGCCCTTGAATGCTCTTGAATGCTCTTGTAAACACTTGAATGCTTTTGTAAACTAAAATTTTCTATAAGGATGAATACTTGAATGCTTAGGGGTGAAAATGAGTGAAAGAAATTTGTATTTATACTTAATTATGCAAAAATTCTCAAAATTATAGCACTACAAGCCAACATCAGATCTAGGAGGATAAAATATTGCCAACGATTTGAATTAATTTTTATTTTGGGCCACACGAGACTCATACATCCAAGGTGGTGTATGAGTCTCATTAGGCATAAATTATGGGACCATTTTCAAAAATACTTAGAAAGGCGTGAAATCAAGATTAGGACCAAAAACCCTAGGAGGGACTCATATGCCCAAGGTTGCGTATGAGTCCTAGACCACCAAATATAGGTCACAAGACCTAAAAACACTTGAATTATGATTGGATGTTGATTTATGTCAAGATCATCCTCAAAAAGATGCATTAAATGAGGCTTGTGGATGTAAAATAAGGCCAATTAAAGCATAAAGAAGCCCAATTATTCAATAAAAACATAAAAAGTGAGAAAGTGTGTTACAACACTTTAAAACACTCCAAATAAGGTACCAATTAAGCTCATTTATGTCACAAGGGCCCAAGATCTAATGTGAATATGTTAGACATATTACAACACTAAATCAAGGCCATGTTAGAGAGTACTTTTTTATCATTCCAATAACAAATAAAGAAGGCCATTAAGTAGCCCTAGCAGTGCCAATAGAGGGTGGTGGGTCCTTATCATCCAATTTTCCCAATACAATGGTGGTGTCTAGAGTGATGTCAGGGGGAGCCCAACCATCGTCATCTTTCTCTTTATCTTTATCTTCATGGGGAGGGGAAATTTATAGATCCAAACATTGGAGCCACTTAGAGGTATCAATAGGCCAATAAGAATTGCCTCCAGGAGCATCACCAAAAGGCTACCCACAAGATTTGCTTCCACCCCCACCACTCCTCCAGAAGGCCACCCTAGGTCAACCTACAAAGGAGGAGACGACGACCACCTACAGAGGTGAGAGCTGTGATGAGGAGGATCCTGAGAACGAGGGTGAAAATCCCTGGTGAAGCCACTTCTGTATCAGCCCCATGAAGGTGACCGACCCTAGGAGGAAGTGGGAGAGGGAGGAACTCGAGCCGCAATGCAAGGGGAATTACCCCAGTGGTCCAAAAGTTCTTGAAGGTGAGCAACTTCAAGTGCAACTTGTTTTGTTTGCACTTGAATCTGTAAAAGAACATTAGAGGAAATAATGGATTTATATATAAAGAAACAAATTTATTAATCTAGCTATGAGAAAAAATGCAGGCATTTCTATCTTTCCAAATATTGAAGAGCATTTCCACCCTAAAAGTGTTCCAAATCTAGGTATAGTTAGCGGGGATCCTGGGAGAGTCCCCTAGCAAAACCATATGCCAAGAGAAAGGCTCCAACTAAAATGGCTGAAAGAAATCATGAATCTAATTCCATAGCTATTATGCTTTTGTGCAAAACTAGAAGAGATGCTTAAATGACTCAGACTACCCACAAAAATAACAACGAGGTTCCTAGACCCCAAGTGAGAAAGTCGAGACCCCATCTGTAAGCATTGGAAAAGAATACACCAAGAAAAGTGGGTGAGCTTAGGTTCAATAATGGCAGACCACATAGCAGAGAATATTTTGCACCAAACAGACACCGAGGACTAGAGGTGCCACCTTTGGTTCAAGTTGTCAATCATCAGAAAATGAGGTGACAACCATTGATAGCCAAGCTGATGTTTTTAATTTCTGAACGAGGTGTCTAGAAACCATTTACAGTCTTTTCACCAAGGAATAGTGGAGTGGATACCCATTTTATGAAGCATATTGGTCAAAATGGCATTCACTAGATATTCAAAGGTTTCATAGTCATGGTTTTGTAAGCCAAACCGGGCACGAAAATCTTCCTAAGAAAAAATACTCATGGTGGGTCTATGGAATAAATCTTGAAGGGGTTGAGTACCCTTCTTGTGGAATATGAGGGTCTTGAGCTAGGAAGCTTACCTAATGGCCAACTTGCATTAGCAAAAAGATGATACCACCAAATATTCTACTGAGAGCCCATCATGAAATCCAATCCCAGTCCAGTGGAGCTAGGCTTGACAGCCTCCCAGGCTCACCAAATACTTTTGGCAACAAAGGTACCCATAATCTAGACAAGATCCCTCATAATAAGAAGGGTCTGCAAGCCAATTACCTTCCAAGAAGGTTTGTGAGTGGGATAAATTGCTTCAATACAGTGCCTGAGGAGAATTTTCTTGGCCTCATTTCCAGTAAGAGTATAGATAATCCATTTGGCACAAAGAGCAGTTCCTTGTCATTGAGTGGAAAGAAGGCCAAGTCCACCAGACTCTCTGGGGAGGTAGCAAAACTTCTAGGAAATGCGATGAAAGCCTCAATGAGTCTTAGAGGAGGCCCAAAAAAATCTCTGAGAAATTTTTCCAACTTCGCATAAGAGGCATTGGAAGGGGCCCAACATGAGGAGTATTACACATGGGTCATAGCCAAGGTTTTAGAACACACCTAGAATTTACCAGCCAAAGAGAGTGGCTTGGTAACCCAGAATGCTAACTGTTTCTCAATCCGAGAGAGAACCACTTGCCAAAGATCAACAAAAGAAGCCTGAAAGGAAAAAGGAATGCCAAGAAATCTGAACATTTTGCCTGGAGTAATTCACTTGCACCCATATTGTTGAATCCAAAGAGGACTGGGAAGAACAAATTGTCTGTAACACAAGGTTTTGTGCCATTGGATAGCAGAACCAAAGGCCAAGCAAAAGGTATCAAGACAACCAAGAGAAACTTTGACATTATTTACTTCTTCTAGCAAGGTAAGGAAGGAATCATTAACAAAGTGGCAATTGACTAGTTGAGTTGGCGAGTTAGGCAAAGAGATTCCTCAAACAAGCCCCTGGGAAGTAGAGTGAGCAAGAAGATAGCCAAACCCCTTAGTAGCTAGCACATAAAGTGATAGGGCAAGCAAGTAGCCTTGAATAATGGAGAAAAATGGACCGAAGGATTGAGATTGGTGGTCATTAATGGTGATGCAAGCTGAAGCTTCAGAGAACAACATTTTTAGAGGCTGAATGAAATTTAGGCCAAATCCCAAAATAGAAAGCATAGACAAAATGAAAGGCCATTCAATGTGGTCATAAGCATTGGAAAAATTAATTTTGAGAAAAAATTCCTTTTGATTAGAGTGTCTCACCCACTCCATGCCTTCCCAAACAACAATTATGTTGTCTAAGATGAACCTAGATTTAATAAAACCAGTCTGTTTAGGGCACATAATCTGAGGCAAAGTATGATAGATTTTTAAAGAGAGGGATTTGGCTATTATTTTGTAGGAAACATTAAGGAGCATGATAGGCCTCCAGTTACAAATATCCTCGGGATCTCCAGCTTTAGGTATGAATTTAATATTTCCTTTGCTGATGAGATTACCTAGGGAATTAGAATGAAAAGATTCAATTAAACTTTATGCAAATCCTTTCCCACATAGTCCCAAAGTGATTTTTAAAATTTGCACAGGAACCCATCAATTCTTGGAGCTTTTTTCATCAACCATTATACAAACAACTTCTTTGAGGTCTTCAACTATGAGTAATTGCTCACATAAAGCTTTCTAGGTTGTGGAAATCCTATTTGGCACAACAACAAGGCAATACTAGAATGCATTAATTTCTTTGGTGTGTAATCTTGGGCTGTGAAAACTTGCTCATAGTGCTTAAAAAACACCTGGAGAGTATCAAGTAGTTCAGAAAGCACATTATTTCAATCTTTGATTCACTTTATGCCAAGTGAAGAATGTCTAGCTTCAAGAGCCTAAAAGAATTATTTCGAGGCACAGTCCCCAATCTTGAGTCAGTGTAATCTACCCTTGATCTATGCTCCTTTGGCCACATAATTATTAGCCACTTGCTTTTGATGTCTTAACTCCACAACCTTGACTTACAGAGAAGGGGAGAAGGGGTTAGCCTCCAAAGCATCAGTGGTGGTATGAAGGTCAGACATTGTCGCCTCATAATACCATCTATGAAAAATAGGTAGTTGGCACCCATAAATGTGAAGAAACCTCATAGTATAGGTGATGGCATCATTCCATCACTTGATCCAGCCAGTTGAGTGGAGTAGTCTACATTCAATATTCTAGATAGTTTTGATGTGGGCTAGTGTGGGCTAGTGACTCAGCAAAAAAGTATTTAAAAAAAACTAGGTGCTACTAGTGTGAGGCTACCTCACTTGCCATTTAATGAAAAAAATTATGGGAAATTGGTCTGATAATGTCACATCCATTAACGACCTAACCGGATGTGGGGAAGAGCTAGCAAAGGAAAAAATAATTGAGCCGAGATCATGGAACAATCAAGGTATTTAAATATCCTTTCAGAATTAGCTTGATAATTGCACCAAGTATGCCAAAGAGAATGAGAATGGCAGTGGCCAATATTAGGATTGAAAATACCAAATTCATTATGTATGTAAAACCAGGCCTCTCTTTCACTAGCTTCCCATCGAAATGGCAGAGTACCATCCTTGTTGTACACCATCTCAACCATATTGAAATCCCCACAGAGAAGCCAAGTAACAACTGGCAATGAGTTAGCAATCCATCACCAGAGAAGAGATCTTTCAAAAACATCATTTGAGGTGTAAACATTAAAAATCCCAAAGGAATGATTATCAATGTTCAAAAGAATCAAGACGATCCGATGTGTGGGGTCAGACCCATGATCAACCACACAAGCATGCCATTGTGGGGACAAAAGGGTGACTGCATTGCCACATTTAGCCTCACGATCAAAGAAATTTTTTTTACTAGCTGGCCAAATAGTTTGGCAAGTAAAGGATAGAAAAAAACCAACAACTTTAACATCCTGAAGATACAACACAACAATACCAACATATATTTGAAGAGTATCCCTAAAAAAATACTTCCTAGAGAGGTTTGTTAGACCTTGAACATTCCAGGAGAGAAAATTCATGTTAGAAACTCATTCATTTCATTGGATTCCGGTTCTTTCAGAGAGGAATAGCGAATTTACAAAAACTTTGGAGGGACTGTCCCAATTTGAATGGGAGGAGACGAATGCCTTTGTTTTTCTTAAACATACTCTCCTTCAAGAGGTCAAAAAGGACTGTGCAATCTCCTATGGATTACCGACATGGGAGAAGACCTAACTGATTGAGCTATCATCATTAAGGTAGGATGTGGCGTGGCAGAGGGCTTTGGCCAAGCTAGAATGCTATTAGAAACCATTTGAATTTCCTTCCCCTTCATTGAAGGGTTTGAAATTTTTTTTGTTGGCTCAAGGGTTTTGGAAACCACCCAAAATTCATTGGACTTGTTTTTCAATTGGTAACTATTGTCCATTTTTCATCTAGTTTGGCATCAATACCTTTTGCTTGGTGGGGCTTGTCAGCTTCCCATGGCTGAGATTGAGTATGGGGGGTCGCAAGAGGGAAATCATTAATCTCATGGTTAGCAAACTAAAATCGATAACAAGTGTTGGGAAGATTAAATTAAGTAACCTTCTAGATATTGTTGAAAATTAAGGTGTTTATGTCACTTTAAAACTTGTAAAACTATTATACTTGTTGATCTAAATATGTATTCTTTGTTACAGATTCTTTCTGGGTGATTATATGATTGATTCATTTTATCATTTGTAGAATGAAGACAAAATTTGTAGAAGAATTAGATAGGATATTAGAAGATACATAGTATATACTGTGGAGAAACCCTTTCGGGAAAAAAATCCACCAAGAATCAATGTATTATTTAATCTCTGAAATAGATTACAATAATTTCAATTCTTCCTTGAGATGCTTCTTCTACCTTCAACAAATCTTCTTCACAACCTGCAATAAACTGATACAAACTCTCTTCAACTTGCTTGAGATATATAGGCAATAATCAACCTTGTAAACTCCAAAAGAGTTACAATTACAAAGCTCAATCCCTATCTCCTAAAAGGTATGCCTATCTCTTCCAAGTAGAGTTTAACCATGAAGAACAATGTCAAATTATCATCTTCATCCATTTGGGTGTCCCATAATGAAGTAGTAACTCAAACTTTATTTCATAAATATCTTCAAGGATTTATCCTCAAAGTAGGCACCCAAGAGTGGGCCCACTTAACTTAGCCTTCTGAAATATCTTAACATGCAAAGGAGTTAATTCCAAGAAGCCAACTTGGATGCCCAAAGTGGGTCCAAGTCATTTTCTGTTGACTGAAACATCTCTCTCCACCATTCATGCAAGAATGGTTATCCCTTGTTAATTGAAGGAAGTCACATGTTATCTGTCATGTAACTCAAGTCATTAGTCATGCATTCCAAGTTAACTGAAGTCAACTAGCATTCAACTAAAACTAACTGAAGATAACTGAACCATAACTAAACTGAACTGAATTGAACTAAATTGAACTGAAATGAACTCAACCGAACTAAACTAATTTTGAACTGAATTGAACTTCATGCATGTAAACATCAAACCCTAACTCCTAGAATCTTTACATGCATTCAGAAGTGTTATCTCTTACTCCAAATAGTTAATTGACCTCAAGGTGAGTGCCACTTACCATGAAGGTGCCCCATGTGCTCCTATTATTTAGGAACTCGTCTTGGATGCCCTCACATGCTTCTATTACTTGGAATTAATTACAAATGTCAATTAACATGATTATTTCATCCAAATCTCTTTCTAATCCTAGTGTTTGAGAACACTTTCCAAGGACTTAGGAGATAAATGAAATAAATAATGTTTAGGATTGCAATTAAATGGCATTCTATTCCCAATAGGTATGCTGAAAAGTACCAATTTGAATATTGATGGAATCTTTCAAATCCTTTGAAAGGTCCACTTCAACATAGAGTCACTTTTGAGGGCGAGCTTGAAAGAACCTATTTGGTTCGAGACAAATAACTCTCCTCAGGGAGGAGGAAATATGTTGTAAAAAATGCAAACAAGGAAAGGGCAGAATAGGAAATTCAATCTAGACTAAAACCCATAACTTGGTGTCATCAGAGACAAAAAAGTCCTGAGTCCAAGGCTGGAAAACCAATAATAAGGATTGGACATACTAAGGACCACAATTCAAGATTTCCTAGACATGACTAACCTCCACAAAACAGAAAAGAAAAATCCTTTGGTCAAATTTTGAACCATATCAAGGCGGACCCCATGAGGGACCTAGGCCTTATGAACCCATTCTTTAAGCACACTTTCAAGTGGATTCCTCCCCAAAAAATAACCAACAAGAGTATGTTGTTCTAACCATTGACATGTATAATCAAAATCCAGAATGGGTAACACCACATCCACAAGAGAATCAAAAGACTTACCTCATGAAACACTTTCAAAATAAATTTCTGAGGATGCTTGTTCAGAGGAGGATCCATTGAGCAAAGCCATCAAACTGTCAACACTAGCAAGAACTGTTGGATTAGAGCCAGTTGTAGGCATAATAAAAAACAAAAAAATTGTAGTACAAATATGGTCGTACAACACAAAGGAAATGAAAAATCTTGCACCTAAGGATCAATATGACACATGAGGGGCCAAGGATGACTGCAAAAACATGAAACCCTAGCAGAGCTCATTCACAAATGATAATATTTTTGGCTATGGTTGCAAGATGGATGTATGGGAGTGTGAGAGATTGTGTGCATGAGATGGTTGAAAGAGAAAAATGACTAAGTGTTAGTCATTTAGAAGAGAGGATATGAATGGATGATGGATATTTATGCTAGGGTGAGATCAAGGGTTGAGATATCTTGAGGAATCTTAACTCTTGAGGTGATGACAAGTGTCATCACATGGGTTCATGAGAGAAGGGTACTTGGAAGTACCATGGGTATTGGTCAAAAGGGGTTTCTTGTCCCATCCTCCCAAATCATGGGAAGGATGTGAAAAGAGGGAATTTAAAACTCCCTTTATAATCCTCATGGGGATGGGAGAGGAATTAAAAATTCCTCTAAAATCCTAGAAAGAATAAATGGAATATAAAATTTCATTGGGGGATGTGGGATGGATACAATAGAATAAAAGATTCCATTAGGGTATGGTTAGTAATTATTAGGGGGTTGACCAAGGGTTTGATTAGGCTACATAATCAATGGATCAAGATGTGCAAGTGAGAGATTAGAAGAAGAATTAGGTAGCTAATAAGGATTAGGAGACTCTTGCATATTATGGAGGATGTGACAACTCCTAATCAAGGATTAGGACCACACACATCCTAATGATAGGGATTAAGCAAGTTAACTAAGGTTAGTGATACATTATGGAGGATCTGACATTTGGAGAGAGAAAGGGGATGAATTAAAAATTAATTTAAATTCATATGGGCTAATGACTAAATTAAATAAATTGGTCTATTTATTTAATTTAGAGAGGAAACTTGGTTAAAATGGTAAAGTATTTAATCAAATGATTAAATACCATAGAGGGCCTTAAGAAAATGGTGAATATTAATTAAATAATAATATTATTATTTATTAATGTGGATGGGAAGATGGAATAGACGAAATAAGGATAAATTTGACCAAATGTAAATGGTCAAATTTAGGTGTCTACATTTTTCCCCTCTTTGAGATGGTGTTATGAAGTGACATCATCTCAAAGATTATTAATATATTAAATTAATATATTTGATTAAGGAAGATGCCCCTATCATTCAAAGGAGTGAATAGGAGAAAATATGGTGAGAGTGAAGATGAGGATTAGGATTGATGATGCCCCCTCGAGAGGACATGTGGGGTAAAGAGAACACAGGTGTGCTCTTGAAATTGATGAAAGGATGCAAGGATAGATGAGCAAGTGCAAGATGATGAATAGAATGTGGGATGGGAGGAGTAAGAGATAATGGATGGTGAGATGATAAGAAAGCAAGCACAAAAGGATTTAAAGAAAAACATGATGTTGTCTTAGTCAAGCTAAAAATCCAAGGTTGATCGATGGTGGATGGGGTGTTGTTGATGGTAGGGAATGATAAATCCTAAAACAACACAAGGATTGGGAAGGATACATCACGATGATGATGATGGGAGTGTTGTTGATGTGGGAATGATATATCTTGAAACAACACAAGTATTAGGAAGGATACATCTCGATGATGATGATGATGATGATGGGAGTGTTGTTGATGTGGGAATGATATATCCCAAAAAACACAAGGATTAGGAAGGATACATCTCGATGATTATGATGATGATGATGATGATGATGGAAGTGTTGTTGATGTGGGGATGATATATCCTGAAAAAAAACAAGGATTAGGAGGGATACATCCTGATGATGATGATGATGATGATGGGACTGTTGTTGATGTGGGAATGATATATCCTGAAACAACACAAGGATTGGGAAGGATACATCTTGTCGATGATGATGGGAATTTTGTTGATGTGGGAATGATATATCCCAAAACAACACAAGGATTGGGAAGGATACATCCCGATGATGATGATTCAATTGATATCAAGGCTTGTAGCAAGGCTCGAAATAAGACCAAGGATGTGATTGAATGATTTATACTAGATTGCATGGAGTGGGATTTTCCTGAAGTAAGGGATTGATGAAATAGATGAATATGATAGAGGAAAATATTCTTAGAATAACAAATCTATAATATTATTCTTAAACAACTTGATGAAAATTAAATCCTAATTCAATGAGGGAAAAGATGAATGAATGATAGGTGGAACCATAGTGTACCAATCAAAACTGAATCAATATGATGTGGAAATGGATGGAGGGAACTCACTTGTACAATCAAAATCTAATGATTAAGGAAGAAACAATAGGAATAAAAATGAAAATGATTAGATGGTAGGATGGTAGATGGGGGGTGATAGGATAGTTACCAAAATTGAGCAATTTAATTGTTATGCATTATTTTTCCATGTAGTGAGAACTTAATTTGATAAAGCATGGGATACTATGCTTTAGGGTATGAGGAACCAAGGTAACTTTGTATCACATGCATAAGACTAACAAAATGAACAAGAAGGTTTACCCAACATCTCACAATGTCACAAAGGGCTTTGGTGGGGCTGATGTTGGAAAACCACGAACACAAAAAGATTCCCCAATGTAACACAAGATCATAAGGGATCTTGGTGGGAAAAATGCAAGAAAACCAAGAAAACATGATAACAAAAAACCCAAGATATTCCCCTATTTCTACTAGTCAAAGTGTACCATCATATGATGGATCATGGCAACCTCAAATAGGTATAGTAGGAAGCTCAAAAGATAAATAAAATGCAAAAGCACCAATAAATCAAAATAAATCTCAAATATCCTTTTCCATGAGGATGATGGGTGGATGAACTAATGTGGTGTTATGTGAAGAACGATATATCCTTTAAAGACCAAATATGGATGGGGATAGATTCTAGAATCAACATGATGATGAATACATGAGATGGATTAAAATATCTAGGGGCTAGTGAACCTTTTTATAGGAACCGGTTGGATAGGGCCTATTGGTGACATAATGGACACAAAGATGGGACCTAGTGACAACTATACACAATAATAGACCTAGATGATGACACAAGATTGACCTTATGTATAAGATGATCAATATGTACAAGATATACAATATTTACAAGAGGATGGTGATTATGGGAAGCTCAAAAATGGGATAGTGATCTAAATCATCAAAATATGAATTGGGAGGATGATGTGATGGATAGATGGGTGATGAAAGTGTTGGACACTTCTAGAGACTAAGAAAGGGGTAAATCAATCTACACAAAAATTAACCCTTTCTGAAACTTGAAACATTCAACACAACTAGAAATCCTTTAGCAAATAAAGATATAACTTTAACCAGAGCAATAATTATAGCTATTAGAATCCTTAACACCTTCAATAAACTTAACCAATGAAGGATATAACAGTAATCAAACCAACAAAAAAAGGATGAAAATTGAGAACAAACACATGCACAAGGAGACACCAAATTTACATGGAAAATCCAATGAGGGAAAAACCATAGTGAGAGTTAACTCACAATATATAGGGCTCACTATCAAAAAGACTTGTTGGAAGGCCCACTACCAAAAAAAATTGCTAGAAGGATCACTGCCTAGGAAAAGATACAAATAGGACTTGCAACATTGAAGTACCAACCAAATCCAAGAGCAAGATACAGGCACCTGATGAGATTCACTATCTCAGAGAAAGATACAATGATAAATAAAAGGAATTACAATGATTGTCAACACAACTATCTATTGATTGACGCATTCAAGCATAATTAACTTTTCTTTCACAATCTTCAACACTATCTCTGTTAGATATTCAATATGAGTTGCACACACACATATTCAAACATGTACATTTTTTCATCTTGTTTAATTTGGAATGATTTTGCATTTATATTCATCACAACACTTCAATTATTCAATTAGGTCAGCCAAGATAAAGAATAAATATTGAATTTAATTAGTTGGTCAACAAAGCATAATGTGGTCCTAGCCTGAGGATAGATGATGAGGGTGTAGCCCGAGACTTAGAAAATAACCCACAAACAAGAGAATAATTTTATTATTCAGAAAATGGAGCTTCTTACATGCAGAGGATCTCAAATCCCCAAGTTCTACAACACATGCAAGTTACAGAAAGCTATAGAATCACTCTTTCGCAATATGCGAGCTTGTCCCCAAAAAGTTACCCAAAAATTAGAAACCCGCCCATAAATAGAGCTCCTCTTAAGTTTGGAGCCAAAACAACATTCAAATTTCAGTTTAGGCAGTTTGGCGCCGAAAAATTACAACTTGAAGTTCAAATTTCAAAAGAACATTTGCAATTGTATCTTCTAGAAAGTGCGCCAACTTCCCGGGGCCATAACTTATGATCCGAGACTCCGATTCAAGAAAAGTTTGAACCGTTGGAAAGGTCTTGAAGTCAATAACGCACTCAAAATCCACTACACCAATTTCGGCAAGTTTTGAGGCCATTCTGGGAACTCTAAGTGCCTCAAATCTAACTCAGAAGATTTTCAGGTGCAAATCTGGGAAACTAAAACTACAATATCTTTCAACCCAAGAATAGAAAATAAAAACTATAAATTGGGAATTTCATTATGAAGAAAAGGGTATCCAAAAATGTAAAAACATCTAAAAATTGAGAAACTTGAAATTTAACTATTTTTTGGGTGATGCAAGATTGCCCTTACACCACTGGATGCTCTTGCATCAGACACCCGCGGTAATTTGAGAAGTGACCCCATCATGTCTCAAATGGTGGAGGAAAACCCAAACGGTCGACCTCTGCCTTAGGCAACTAGGATGAATCTTCAATAGGTCTTCCTTTCTATTTCACCAGATATTCTTCATACTGCCTATTCCTGGTACTCCTTCCCACACGACTATCTAGGATTTCTTCAATCTCCTTTTTTGAAGTAGGTGCAGGAATCCCACACTGTTCCATTGTTGGTACTTCCTTTGCGCTACCTTCATGATACTCAGCCAAATATAAAATTTTGAACACAGGGGAAATGTTGAATCCATCCGACAACTCTACCTCATATGCATTCCCTGAATCATGCCTCTTCAAAATTTTACAGGGACCGAACTTCTTCATCTTCAATTTGCTATATGTTCCCACTAGAAACATTTCTTTCCTCAAGTGGACCATCACTTCATCACCAATCTGAAACTCCTTATACCTCCTCTTTTGATCTGCCTTAGTCTTATACTACATATTCATCTTGTTAATATGCTCTCTTACCTTCTCATGTATATCCTTGATGTATTCTGCAAAATCTTCGGCTTCAGCACTTATTTTCTTCTCTTGGTCCATCTTCCTCAATTCTGGAGCTGTTCTGAGGCTACCTCCATACACAATCTGGAATAGTGATTTACCAATGCTTCTGTTGAAAGAATTGTTGTAAGAAAATTCTACCTGGGTTAAGATCAAGTCCCATCCCTTGGGTTTATCTCCTACCAAACATCTCAGTAGGTTACCTAGACTCCTGTTAACAACCTCTGTCTATCCATCTATTTGTGGATGGTGTGCAGAACTGAACTTCAACTCTGTCTTCAGCTTCTTCCACAAAGTCCTCCAAAAGTACCCCACAAATTTGGTGTCATGATCTGAAACAATAATCTTTGGCAGACCATGTAGCCTCACCACCTCTTTGAAGAATAAGTCACCAATGTGGACTGCATCATAGGTCTTCTGACATGGAATGAAATGTGCCATCTTGGAAAACCTATCAATCACCACAAAGACTGAATCATTCCCTTGTTGTGTCCTTGGAAAATCAAGAACAAAGTCCATACTTATATCCTCCCATGGCCTCTCTGGTACAGGTAAGGGCTGATATAAGCCTGTATTCTGACTCAGTCCTTTAGCCATCTGACATACCCTGTAGCTTTGTATAAACTTCTTCACATCCTGTGACAACTGAGGCCAATAATAAAGCTCACTGATAATGGCAATGGTCTTATCCTGACCAAAATGTCCTGCCATTCCTCCACTATGCTTCTCCTTTATCGGGTTCTCCCTCATGGAACTCCTCGGGATACACAATTGACTTCCCTTAAATAACATGCCATCTTGGATTATGAAATCTAGCCACCTTGTCATGTCCACTGTAACAAGTTCCTTGCAAGCTTTTCAAGCCTCTGCGAAATCAAGATCTTCTGCGTACAGTGTCTTAAGTTCATTGAACCCAACCACTTCAATCTGCATCTTTTTCATCAATATATGCCTCCTACTTAAGGCATTTGCAACCCTATTTGACTTCCCACTCCTATGTTTCAAAACAAAGGTATAACTCTGCAAAAACTCTACCCATTTCATATGCCTCTGATTTAATTTTCCTTGACTATTTAGGTACTACAAGGCCTGATGATGATCAGTATATAGAACAAATTCCTTCGACAACAAATAATGTCTCCATATCTTTAATGCTTGAACTATTGCATAAAATTTTTGATCATATACAAATACTTTCTCTTGGCATCATTTAACTTTTCACTGAAATAGGCAATGGGCTTACCTTCTTGGCTCAACACTGCTCCAATACAACCACTGGCATCACAATCCACCTGAAACACCTTGTTGAAATCTGGGAGGGCTAGAACAGGTTGCTTTGTCACCTTCTGCTTCAACAGTTCAAAACTTTTGCGGCTCCTTTGCTCCGCTTGAATTATTTTCTATCCCTCTCATTGTTTCAGTCGGGGTCCACAAATTCTACTGCGAAGTTTCTAATGAAATTTCTATAAAACTCCCCAAACCATGGAAAGATCTCACCTCGATGGCAGTTCTTGGGGTAGGCCATTCGAATAGCCTTCACCTTCGTGGGTCCATCTTGAGACCTTTTGATGAGACAACAAACCCCAAGTACACTAACTCCCTCTTCACAAAACTACTTCTTCAGATTAATCAGCGGTTTCTCTTCTCTTAACTTCTCCAAAGGCTCTCCGAATATGCATCAGATGCTCATCCAACGTCTTACAGAAAATCAAAAATATCATCTAAATACACAATAACAAAACTTCCTAGAAATTCTTTTAGAACCTCGTTCATGAGGCATGATATTGCTCGGTCGCGATGGTTAGCCCAAAAGGCATGACTAACCACTCGTATAGACCCTCTTTGGTCTTGAAGGTAGTTTTCCATTCATCTCCCTCTCGAATCCGGATTTGGTGATATCCACTCTTCAGATCAATCTTTGTGAAGTACTGAGCTGCACTCAAACAGTCCATCAGGTCATCCATCCTTGGCAAGGGAAATCTGTACTTGATTGTTATCTTGTTTATGGCTCAGAAATTTGTACACATCCTCCACTCCCCATCCTTCTTTGGTGCTAGTACTGCAGGTACTGCACATGGACTCAAACTCTCCTGTATCAAACCCTTTCTCAACAACTCTTGAACTTGTCTATTCAACTCCTCATTTTATACTGGAGTCATTCTATGAGCTACCTTATTTGGCAAACTGGCTCCATGAATCAAGTCAATCTGATAACTGACATTCCTTATTGGTGGTAAACCCTCAAGTACATTATCAGAAACAATATCCTGAAACTCATCCAACATCCCATAAACTTTTTCTAGAACCTTCTCACTATCCTCCTTACTCACTCTAGGAATCAAGGCATAACACACATGCTCATGCTTCATACCTTCTAAAAAATTTCTTCCATCTACATAACAAATTCTAGCACTACTACATACCTTTTCTTTGGTCTCCTTTAGGGGTTTCAACTTGTGACGAACCCCATCCTTTGTCAAGTAATAAGTGTTTGTATGGCCATCATGTATAGCTCACCTGTCGAACTGCCACGACCTCCACAACAACATGTGACATGCATCCATGGGGATGATATCACAGAGTACCTCATCATGGTAGCTCCCGATCTTAAAATTTACTAGGCACTACTCATTGACCAAAACTTTGTGGTATTTCTGCAACTAGGCAATCCGATACGGATGTGGGTGCCTTTCCCTCTTCAGCTTCAACTTTGTGACCATCTCTTCTGACACCAAATTATCGGTGCTCCCACCGTCAATAATGACATCACAACATTTTCCTTCACACTTGCTCCTTTAGCGAAACAAATTCTTCCTATGTTACGGTTCCTTTTCCTTAGTCACTAGGGCTCTCCTAATCACTAGGGATTCTCCCCTTTCAGTATCATCTGAATGTTCAGATTAGGCCTCCTCATCTGCATGCACAACCCTTCCACAACCTTCTGGCCTTTTGTCTGGCCTTCCTTGGTGTTGTGGACATTCATAGGCTCGATGCCCTTCTTCACCACACTGGAAACATATTCCTTTGAAACCACCTCTTCTAGATCTTTGTCCATATCTCCCTCATCCTCTACCTCTTTGATCACCACTATTTTGATCACGAGGGTGGTAGAAGTTGTCATTCCTTTGGCTTCGGCTGGTACCCACATCTTCACTTTTCTTTTCATCATCATTTCGGCTTCCTGAAGGCCTTCCACTGCCCCTTCCACTTTGATCTCCTCGTCCTTTTTGCTTGCCATCAAATCTTTTGTTCAACTTCTCTTCCACCTTTAGAGCAAACTGATACACATCCTCAATGGTTTTCATTTTGACTAGGCTTAACTCCTCCTGAATGCTTAGTCGTAACCCATTAAGATATCGGGCTACCTTCTCCTTATTGGCCTCTGTGTCACCCATTCTGATGATTATCTTGTGAAAATCTTCAGTATATTCTTTCACTGATCTGCTTCCTTGCTTCAACCCTTTCAATTTCTTCAACAGATCTAACTCGTAGTCCATTGGTACGAACTGTTTCTTTAGTTTCTCTACCATGCGATCCCATCTGGTGATCTTTCCTTTTCCTCTTCAATTTCTTTCCAACTGGACCTCTTTCCACCAAATACTAGCATGGCTCTTCAGCTTCATTTTCGCAAACTTAACCCGATCTGGGTCCTCTATTTCCTCATACTCAAAATATTCTTCTAGCTCGTTGATCAGGGTGGAATTAAACTCTTAAGGTTGGACTTCGAATATTTGGG
>VDFB02353493.1:366584046-366624478 GCA_007258455.2 Sequoia sempervirens | reverse complement strand
AAAAGCATGATAAATTCAGCCTGTGAAGTAGCAACAGTATAAAAAGCACAATATTTCTTCAAGGTTTACGAGTAAACTGCAATGGGGTTTTCATCACACAGGGCACACAGACACTACATAGGCTTCAATCCTCCATACCATAGCTGAAGACTAGGCTCTCAAAGGCGACAATCTATTCAACACCATAAATGGGCTCCATGTTTATTTTTAGGAGGAAGGTGATCACTAGTTGGGACCGTTGACAATGATGCTCCAAGTCCATGGTCTGAAATTTAGTGAGGAAGGGAAACCAAGGCACCAACTCTGCATTATTGATGTGGTTCCAAATGTCCATTGTCAACGAGATGCCAACACCAAGGACTACTACTTGAATGATCTCATCTAGCACCTCCAAAATCGATGAATGGAACGTGAGTTGGGAAAGCTTGCAAATGGGAAATTTGTATCTTGTCAAATGTGAATTGGTAGTAAGAAGTTAAAGGTAAATTGTATGAAGGATATTTGGCAAGGCTTTGAGGAGTTAATTCAGGCATTGGGAATTAATGCTCCCATATACGAACTCCTGCCACATGTTTGTCATCTCCATCAATGCTAGCCAGCTCACCTGCGTGAAAAGATGTGTTTTGAAGCTAGCTCCTGCTTAATTAATGCAAATGTCCCTTCTAAACACCCTTCCCGCTACTCAAGGTTATCTTTCCCCAAGGCCAGTGTAAGGAATGTACTAATTTCATTTCTTCAACAAGGTTGGAATTTTTAAGAAGTACGAGCCCCCACTCCACACGTATCGTCTTATTGGCAGCACTTATCAAGCTATCAATAATGGAAATGCATTTACTACATGTGTGTTTGAAAATTGAATAAGCCAAAAATTAAAAAAAAAATCTAAGTATTGAACCCTTGAGTAAAAGCTTCTCTAAAATTTGAATCTACAGAATTCTTCCAAGAACATGAAAATGGCTAAAGCATTGGAATCTCATTCACAAAACTAGGCTATGTCAACATCTTTAGGGATATCTCTTATGCCAATACTCCAGCGCCATAGGAACAAATATTTTTGCATACCAAAGTCATACAGCCATGCGAACAAGCCAAAAATGAGGCAGTTAAAGATTTTGTAGACAACATCTTCGACCCCAAGCTACACATAAACCCTAAAGGTCTGAGGGAAGCAGCATTGGAGAGAATTATTGCTAGAGGGTGACCCATGGCCTTGCAACATGAATCTAGCATTGTGGTTTGCCATAATTTATGCTACCCTCCATGCATCCATGCCTAAAGTTGGTAGACATATGCACATAAAAGTTGAACAAGGACACCAGGGTTATTAGCAGTAGCAAGTTGAAGATCACCATCAATGTGGCATCCATCTAGGATATGCTATACATATCCCCTCAAACTGGAATGTCGAAAGGTTCTACCATGGGAAAATGGAATATTTCTAGGAAACAAGGGAAAAACAACTAAAATTCTACAAGGATGAGATAGGCGAGGAGCCAGAGAACAATGAAATTGTCTTCCATCTATCACATACATAATTCCATTCAAATTTATAGGCCATCCTTTCAATGCTAGATTTTGTATACAACCATGAAAGAGACAACAAGGTTTTTGAGTTCCAAATGAGCTTTGCTTTCATGTTGAAGAAGGAAAAGATTCAGAAGTGATTTGATTTTGCTGAAGTAATTGTAGAAAGAATGCTTAAAAAATTATGCAATTATAATCACTCTTTCAAGTTTAGGTATTCCTCTTTTAAGGTGCATTTAATTTTACATCAATTCTTTAGTGGTCAGTTTCCACTCAGTGTATTTGATTCATCAAGATTATATAATCTAGTTTCAGCCTAGACCCATGTACTTTCAAGCACATGGGATTATTATTCATTTGTCGACTACTTCATACAACCTATTCTTCTAGATTTATCTCAATGTTCTCTAGGTAGGTTTTCCCCTAAGGGTTTAAACTAGATGAGAAATCACCAAGCCGCGGTTGATTAATTTATGGGGGTTTATTTTACTTTTATCAGATGTCATGGTTTTAATGAGGAGCCCTTTAGGCTACCAAAATTTATTATAGACAGAACACTTGCCTTGGAGGCATACTATCAGACAACAATTGTTGACAATGCTTATGGTGTTGGGAGGCACAAGAAAGCGATCTAGACACTTCCTCTCACAATCAGCAAAAGTTAGGTAATGCTCATTAAGAGAGAAGATTAGGATGTGTTAAATAGCAAGTTGGCCTACCTCGGCCTAGTTCTCATTTGTAATAGATGGAAATACAATCTCGTTGGGAATTTTTCTTTCAGGAATGAAGAGCAATCATATTGGGAAGTTTGGAGAAACCTGACTGAAGAGAGGGTAGAAGTTTTTATTGACCTAACCTCCATACCATTTGTGTGATTCCCATGGCTTGCTTTCAACCCAAGAGTGGTAGAATTTTGACAAAGTATCCTAATGGACAAGTCCCTCAAGACACACTTGAAAAAATTGAAGTGGTTAGAAATAAAAATGACTGATTTCTGGAGGTATCGATAGAAGATCAAGTAGCTAGTTGCCCAATACAGAAATGTTAAAGTTACAAACAAGCAGTTCAAGGAGATTTATGATGATGAGGTAGGATCTGATTCTAATCCAAGGTCTGATCGGGGGCCTAAACAAGAGCATGCACTAGTTTTTGATCCACCACTTCAAGCACCTGAAGCAAGGAAGGGGAAGGACAAGGCATCACACCACATCGAGTCACAGATCTCGTCTTCTACCAACATCTCAACAAGGGGTAAGTGGACTTGATGGAATTCAAGAAAATATTTCGTAGTTTAGAAGATCCATGGTTCATTGAGATCAATCACCAGAGAATCTGAAGCAACCAGTGCACCCCCCACAAATAAAAGGAGAATCCAAGAATTGGGCGGGTCAGGCTCCTGGGATAAGGGAGAAGAAGAAGTGGACTTTACTTCGCTGATATCTTCAACCCTGACAATTCAAGTAAGTTTCACACCTGCCATCTTGTCTTCTACTTAATCATTGGTTGTTGCTACCCCCTCATCTACATATTTTGATCTGGTTATCCTTAACACTCCCCGAACTATATTCAATAGCGAACCTCATATAGAGACCTCGTACGTAAATGTGCATCTTCCACCTTAGCCATGATTGACTCTTTGATCACCTTATCCAAGGCATAGGTAGTAAACACGGAGCCACCCATGCTATAGGTTTCATCGCCTTTTCCCACTTCCAAGCATATGCCTCTTTTCTACCCACTGACCCTTTTACCCAAATGAGCACCCCTTTTCCATCTCAAATCATACATGGTATCCTGACCTTTTCACTGATAGAACTTCCATTTACTTCCTCACAAACTCATTTGGTTGAAGGAACCCCTACTGTTACTCTCTATGGCCTCCCCACAGGTGTTTCTATTGCTGCACAAAGTATTGAGTCTCTGCAGAACCTCTGAACTCAGGTGGAATTAACTAAGCAGGCCTAACAAGAAAGGAAAAAAAAATCACAGGAAAAAGCTACAACAAATCCAGCCACCTCGAAGCTAGAAACCTGTTTCAACAAGGAATGGAATGCTTTGATCACCTCGGTTATGAGACTGTGGATATCCAAGCCAGAGGGAGAGATGCAATTTGAAGATTATGATATCTAAAGTGTAGGTCTCAACTTGAGTGAAGCTCTCCCACACGATAAAGTAGGCCTTGCCAAGGCAACACAGAAGGTGGTTTATACTAACTATGAGAAATTGGGCAAGAAATTGAAAATGCATGAGGTAGAGTTAGTGAATGTGAAGGCCACAATGGAAAAATTGCAAGCAAAAATCAAGGAAAAAGATATGGATATGGCCTACTTAAGGCAGGCACAAGATCAACAAGATGAAGCAACTAAGGCACTCAAAGAAACTCAAAGTGAAAGGGATTGGCTTTACCCCAAGATTCAAAGATTGGAATGTGAGTTCGAGGTCGAGTGTCAAACAACTGAAAGTGTCAGGGATCATATGCAGTAGGACACTAAAGAGCATCATTGGAAGCATAAAGAATTTAATGACACAACAGCCTGACAAAATGGTGTATGTTTGGAGCTGCAAAAAGAGTTGTAGGAGATGGACAAGAATAAGCATGATATACATGAAGACTTGGCTAACACTCGGTCTCAAGCAGTCGATGATCTCTGAAGGGCCTAGGTGGAAACATAGAAAGAAGGGAGAAGAAATACATAGAGTCTATACTATAGACTCATAATGGAGAAATAGAGAAGTTGCGCTTAGAGTTGTCAAGTGCTCTCCAGGAAATGGATTAGTTGAAGAAGGACATGAAGGATAGGGAACTCCATTTCCAACAAGAACTAGCCATGACCCAAGGGTCCGAGATCCTCCCGATGCACTGTAGATTATTATCTTCCCATTGGGAAAGGATCATGGTTGCAGTGATGGCCCTAAAACCAATTTTGAGATTTCTAACGGATGTGCGAATTAAACATGAAGGTCAACCTGACGAACGACCAAATTATGCACACAATCACTCCCCGGGCTGAAGAGTCAGGAGGTTTGATCACAAATCTATGTAAGGAAACTGAGGAATTTTTAAAGGATGTTGGTATCCCCGTTCAGAGTGTAGCTACAAGGAAGGAAAATGAATTTATCAATCTACAACTAGGTTGCGTTGAAAAGCGGAGCTTACTAGTTGACATTGACTAGTAAGCTCGGTGAGATAAAAGAGCACCTCAAGGTTCTAATCTACTTTGGACTTCTAGCCTTATTCTCACCAAATGGGGTAGTATTGACTATAGAATAGATTACAAAGGCTATCAGGCTCAAGCAACGGGACTCCACAGGTACACTCCAAGATCTTAGCTCATCACCTACAGTTAAGGAAATCGAGAAGGCACTTCTTCCTATTCTCAACTCTACTACCACATCGGAGTTGCTTCGTCAAAATGGGGAGGAGTTTCTTTCAAGGAAGTTCTCAATCTCGTTCAAGCCTATGAGACCCTACGCATACTCGTTATGTCGTCCAATGAAGACTGGGAGTCCCAGCATGTTGCTTTCCTCAAACTTTGAGGATTCATTTATATCTGGGTTCATGCCTTCGCAAGAAAAAGCCCCCCAGGAGTGACCAGAAACTATGGAGCATTTTTTCTCTAAGTTTTTTACTTTGGTTTTTCAGCCCCTACAATCTTCTTTTTTTCAGCCCTTACTTCTTCGTGTTTTAATGGCACCACACCCCAAAGGCTAAAGTTTACTCTCACATAAAGGTGTGCAAAGAGCCACGTAGGGGCTACACGGCTTTTTTTGATATCACTTTCCTTTCGGTCCCGAAATGGAACACGTGGCTATGTGGTAGGGATTTTCCCAAAGATGCTCTCATGGATTTGGGAAACGCCCACCAGCATGCCACATCACTCACTTTTTTCAAGCAGTTTGCTTCACCCACAGATGTATCTTTTCTTTGGTGGAGCTTTGTTGGGTTGTGCAGAAAGTCTCATGTCTTCAAGATTGGTCTTTTGGGGTGGCATCATTTTTCCTTGTAGCTGATCAGATAGGATTTTGCCAGGATGTAATGAAATTTGGTCTTTCTCTAATAGGCATATCTTCACAAAGCCTCTGCAACATCCAGAGCCATTAATGAAACAACCCATTTCTTACTAGTGAAGATTGTTGTGATCAAATCAAATCCTAGATCGGATTGTGGTTTATTAGATAAGAACACCCATCAGATTTCATCTTTATTGGCTATAGCATCTACTCATCCCTCTGGCTATATAAAGGGGGCTTGTACTAGGAAAGGAGAAGAGGAATTATCATCAATACAAAAGTTTTTCTATTAAGAGATTAGAATAGGAAAGGAATAGGAAGATTTTTCAGAGCTTTGTTTCTCTCTTTGGCATATTAAATTATCAAGACTGTTAATCGGGTTGCCATCCAACCTTTGTTTTTATATGATTATTGCAAGAACAAGTATTAATAAGGAGAAAGTTTTAAAATTGTGCATTTATGGCTTTTCTCGTGAATTTCTTTTTTCTATTCTATAGATGTAAATTTTTTTGTGTCAAGTCATACTGATATAGTCTTAGTAATTTCCTTATATGCTATTAAGCTTTTATGTTCAATGCTATCTATAAAGATTTGAAATATTTTTGGGTTCCTTATTTTTGTTGGACCTTAATGGGTGCTTCCCGTGGGGAGATTTGAATGACTGCTCTATGCTCTCTAAAGCCTTAGTTGTTCATTCTCTTCCCAACAATGAAGGGTTTGTGGCATTTTATGTCCATTTTAGCAAAAGTAAGAAGCTAATAAACTTTAAAATGTTGTAAAACCTTAGGCACATCGCCACTTTTTATTTTCCTTGCATTTCTCTTTCCCCTTTTCTCAAAACATAGAGAAGAGCTGACTTTTATAAAAATCTCAGAGGTCATTCAGTGAGGCGAAAGCCGATCCCCCTACTCACTAAATTTCCCATAAGGCTGTTCGGAGAAGCACAGGTTTTTATGATCAACAATTATATTATTCTAACCAAAATTGTAGATTAAAAAAATATTAATACTCAAAATTAACTGAAATGGTCAGGGAGACCTGAGCAAAGTATATTGAATGTAAATGGCTTAAAGAAGTTATCCTAACACATTCAAAAAACTAGGAGATAACGAGGAAGATGAATAAACCATTCCCCATGAATTAGATGTGAATATATTAAAACACTTTGGCCAATAGAAGAATACATTTATACACCATAATATCATTTGCTTCATGTCAATCCATACACAAGACCATACCCAAATCAGAAGAAATGCTTTTCTACACTACAATATTATTTACAGAGTCTATCCACCATAAGGAAAAGCTTCTTGACACTGCAATATCATTTTCTTAGTGGCAATCCATCTACTACACCCATGGCATATCCATCTATGGCTTCAATATATGTCGTTTGCCATTCTTTTTTCAGTAGGAGAACTCCAAACAGTACGCAAATTCCAACAACATAGCTTGCCATCCAACTCACATACCAATACCATGGGATTTCACTTCCCTCTTCATCTTGGAAAACTGGTCTCATACTTTCAGACGAGTTGTGCTCACAACTACATGATCTGTTATCAAGTGGGAACCCACACAGACCCGGGTTTCCTGAAAAGTAAGTGGAATTGAATGTGGAGAATTGACGGCCTGTTGGAATTGTTCCACAAAGCATGTTGTTGGACACAATGAAGAAAATCAGAAAGGAAACTTGTAGCATCTGATCTGGGATCCTTCCATATAACTTATTATTTGAAACATCCAATGACTCTAACTGCTCTAGCAAGCTAAAACTTATTGGAATCTCTCCTGTAAGACTATTACCTGACAAATTCAGTACATGTAAATTTTTCAGGTTGCCAATTTCTGAAGGAATGTCACCTGAAAGCTGATTTGAAGAAAGATCAATGGCAGTTATGAGTAAAAGAACAGAACTCACATACTGTAGGTTCGATCTTTTGTTGGTCAGTTGGATCTTTTCCTTATAATAATAAGAACGACCATTATAGGAGTGACCATATAAGACTTCTGATGCTCCCGCTTCTCCATCAATCATAGCTGTCAACTTACCCAACTCTGGTGGGATAGCACCAGTCAAATTATTGTGGGAGATATCTAAAACATGGAGATTTGAAAGATTGCCTAATGCATGTGGAATCCACCCATGGAATTCGTTTGACCTCAAAACAAGTATCATCAAGTCAGAAAGCTGTCCTAACCAAAGAGGTATGTTCCCGGAAAAGGAATTATTGGCCACATTTAAAATCTGCAACTTCCAACAGTTTTGGACACCAGATGGCAAGTTTCCCTTAAGTATGTTGTCACTGAGATGAAGCTTTTCCAGTCGGCGAAGCCTTCCTATTTTGGACGGTATAGCTCCACTCAGACTATTGTTTGCCAGATTTAATCTTTTCAAGCCTGAGCAATTGGTAATGCTTTGTGGTATTTTTCCTGCAAAGTTGTTTTCTGATAGATCCAAATCTTGAAGCTTTTGCAGAAGGCCAAAGGAAGCAGGAATACCACCTCTTAAACCATTTTGAGAGTATAACAAGAACTCAATATGAGGAAGAAGCAAACCAATCTGCACTGGGATAATACCAGTGAATCTATTCTGGGACAGATCCAAGAGGCTCAAATTTGCTGCAGGCACAGAAGGAATAGGAAGAGAACCCGTCAACATATTTTTATGCAAATCTAGCTGCACATAGTAACTTATATCAAAGTTGAAGGGGATTTCACCGTGCAAGTTGTTCTCTGACAAGAAAAGAACTCTCAATGAGGAAAGGTTCCCCAGCCAAGCTGGAATGTTTCCACTAAGACTGTTGTTGGAGAGATCCAATTGCCGCAAGCTAAATTGTGTTGAAAGGAATGCAGGAATGAGACCCCCAATATTACAAGAGCGCAGGCCCAATTCTTCAAACTGCATTGGAGCTCTCCATTCGGGCTCAATATGGACAGTCAATTTATTGTTGGAAAGTTCGAGCTCAACAAGCCTCTTATTATTTTCAAAGAAATTGAAAATAATGTAGCCTTCTAAACTGTTGTTAGAGAGATTAATTCTAGAAATTCGGGTCAGACGTCCAAGAGAAGTGGGAATGGTACCGTTAAGCCGATTGTTGTCTAGATAGAGTACTTCCAAAGAGGAAATCACACCCAACTCAGAAGGCAAATGGCCGGTCAGCCGATTACGAGAGAGGGTGAGATAAATCAAGGATGAAAGCAAAGCAAGTGAAGCTGGAATCTGCCCATTCAATGAATTTGCTTGAAGATCAAGGTATTGAAGAGCAGAAAGATTTCCAATACAAGGTGGCAAACTTCCTGTAATATTGGAACCGGACAGAGCAAGTTTGCTAAGCTGAGGCCACGATTCACATGACAATATTTGACTTATATTTCCAGTTATTTTGTTGTAAGCTAACCTAAGCTCCTTTAGATGAGGCAAACTGGAAAGACTTGGAGGGAATGGACCTGTTAGATCACAGCGATCAAGACAAATGGAAACCAAAGTAGTCATATTTCCCAACCACGATGGCAGTATGGAATTAAAACTGTTCCAACTAAGTTGGAGATGGGAGAGGGAAGTGACGTTTTGTAAAGCATTGGGGATGTGGCCGGACAGTGCACACCATTTGAGGTTGAGGTGGTGGAGATTATGGAGCCGAGAAAGTGGAGCTTCCAATTGCTCCCCCGTCATATTCAGATTGACCCCTTGAAGTGACAAATGCCTTAACTCCCACAAATTCTTTGTCCACTCCAATCCGGAACTGTGCACAGGTCCACAGTAATAACCAGAGTAGGAATACTCGGAGTCCATGAGACGCCAGCTTGAAAGATCTACAACTTGGAGGTGGGAAAGATTTCCCAGCTGCAATGGAATCCTATCATTCATACCACGACCAGCACAAGACATGTTGAGGTAAGTCAAGTGATGCAACGAGGCAACACCCTCCAGAATCTTACCTTCGAAATAATTGAAACTGAGATCCAGATGCTTCAGTCGTTGTAAGCCAAAAAGATCTGAATGTCATACACCGAGAAAATTTTACATCATACTGGGGAAAAAGCTTTTAATTAGAAAACAAAAAGTGCTACATTTTTTAAGTATCTTACTTGTGGGTATAACGCCACTCAAGTAATTGGAGCTCAAATCCAAATGCTCCAGATGCTTTAATTTGAACAAAGCTGGAGAAAGTCTCCCACCCGTCTGGTAATCTTCATAGTTCTCTGATGAAAAGTTGGAAAGATGAAGCTTGATGACATGAGATGTCTCTCTGCTGCATTCAACGCCACGCCACTCACAACAATTAACTCCATTCCACGAACTAAATCTAAGAACAGGAAATAGCTCATTCTTGAAAGCAACAAGGGCGTCCCTTTCCTCGCTTAAGCACACAACGTTGCAACTGACCATCACCCAACACCATGTGAGGACACTGAACAGAAATATCACCCTCCAGTATCTCTCCATCCTAAAATTTTAGTGAATTCGCCTGTAAACACATGGATTACATGTTAAATTGAAATTATTAATATTTACAAATAGCAAACAAATATTAAATTGAAATTATTATTATAGACAAATAATGAACTGAATATAAAGTTTATGCAATAAAAATTCTAATTTTAAATTTTAAAATATAATTAATAAAAAAAAAATTATGCTCTGGTTTTGCATATACATTTTTTTTAATTTTAAATTTGACAATATTTTACACATCCAATAATTAAAAACAATATAATTTTAAAAAGTAACATATAAGTATACTTTTCAAAGTAAAAAAAATTAAAAAATAAGAAATAATGAATTGTGGTTTTCAAATTTTTGAAGTAAAATAAAGTAACTTTTAAAAAAGAAAAAAAGATACCTAAAATTGAATTTAATTGTATTCATCATCTGAGCTATATATTCTGAAGAGATTACATAGACATGGCATACGTTTATATATTCTAAAGAGATTATATAGACATGATATTAGTTCACTCTTAAATATCATCCAATTCAATGGTCAAAAGTCTATTATTTCTAGATGCAAGAATATTATTGTTAAGTCTATTATCTCTAGATGCAAAGAATCTATTGCTTCTAGATGCACATTTAACAGGTCTATTAACTAATTAAAATTCAGAATATAATATAATTTTGAATTTCAATCTAGACATTAGAGTTGAAAAGTATGATATTCAAATAGAATGGAGGCGGCCTTCCACAAACATAGGAAATGGCATTAACTTCTTGTAAACAGAAGAAACGCTTGGAAACTACGGGAAGTTAATTTCTCCATAGTTGTAGAAAATCACTGTACGTTTTAAGTCTGAGCACGCACAATGACGCAATGATACGTTTGAAGTCCGGTTTCATTCCACAGAAGAGAGAAAAATACGAGGATTCAACGTAATAGACTTTGTGGTGGGTCCGCGAAGATTTAGCATACGAACCGCCACCATTTGACTGACTAAAAGTAAAGGACTTCCATTGTAGAAGGGAAGGAAATAAACTTGTCTTTTTATCACCTCTTTCCGACTGCCATAGAAGAAAATGGTCTGTTAAAGAACTAAGAAAAAGACGTGGACCAACATAAATGACTTTGAGCGATGTTTAAGCAAAGTTTGGGAAGTTGAAGAAGCTGAATTCAATGAACAGGAAAACGAAGTTTGTTTCCTAATGGGGACCCAGGGGTTTATATTTGTCATGGTGAAAACTGCATACTTTGCGCTCTTCCTTTTCTTTTTGGACTTTGAATATTTATTATGCACTGGAAAAGAATAAATGGTGTGTTCCTGTTGGTAGTTGGCATGGAATCTTTCTAGATATATAAATAATTTTAAGTTTAGTTGTGTATTTGTGGAAATGATTCTTAAAGTTTTAGAATTCAAAATAAGACTTTCGATTATTATATTCCAACTAATCATGTAAAATGTTTCATTTATGATTTAAAAGTTGCATTTCAAAAGGTAACTTTAATTTATTTTATAGGTCATTTAGAACAAGTATCTAGAATGAAATCTGGCTTGAACATTCAAAGTTATATTTATTTGCATTGAATTTAGAACATTTTATTAAAGTTCTACTTGTATTCTTATTTAGGGCATCCACTACATGTTCGTTTCTTATTTTTAATCATTTTCCAAATTGATCAACTTAGTATCCTTACAAAGTTGAGACAAGGGAGCAATTATCCTTGTCATATGCAAACTTTTGTTCTATAAAATCACATTTTAATGCAGAAATATACATAGAAATTCACAATAGACTGAAAGTGATTTTTTTGGGATTTATAGAGATCATATCCATGTAAAAGGATTGGATCTACACTTTTGTAGATTGGACTTGTAGGATAGAGATTAATCTTGTAGTTCTAAAAGTAACCTGTAGTGATAGGCAATGACTTTACATATTTTAAAGCATTTGTTTGTGCATCATTAAACTTCTTGTATCTTGACAAATCATTGGCTACATAACGACATCAAATTTCTAATTGTCACTATTCATTAATTTTCAAAAAAAATGTTTCATATATTTATCATTCCCACCTCTTTAATCCAAGGTAGATTTTGAATGCTTATGTTATTTATTTATGCTATAATTATGTAAAAGGGATTTTATTCTTCCTTACATTTTGGTGAATCCATCCTCAAGTTTTCCATTCAAGGTTTTATTTTTTAATTTTTATTACTATTTTTTTTTATCTTAGGTTGACTACATTTTTTATAATTTATATTCACAACCACCCTTAATTTTTATTATCCTCTTTAGGTTTGTTTATGTCAAGAGCTAGTCACAACCCTAATTTACCTTTTAGATGAAGTGCACACTTAAAATTGAAAGGAAGCTAAGTGTGTGGAAGATGCTTCCTACAACAATCTATGTAGGAGAGAGCTACAAAAATTTATTAGACACCTTTAAATTGTTACAACATTAGATGCGCATACATATCATAAATAGATAAAACAATGAAAAACATAAGACATAATTTACATGGGGAAAACTCTTTTGGGATAAAATCCCCACATTCCAAAATATAACTCAATTATATTATTCAACAACAATAAACAAGCTACAATATAATTGTAGAGCTATGCTCTTGTAGGAGTCTTTACAACTCTTCTTAATTTTGGAATAAGTTTGGTAACATTACGATACTTCAACAAAACAACAATCTACAACTCCAAAATACAAGTGCTCAAAATATAGGAGCTTACACTACATTAATTAGACATTTATAAAATCAAATGCCAAAGGATGAAGATGCAACATGGAAAGAACCAAAACCACTACACATGCAATATTGCAACTGTCAATTGTCACTAAACCTGCACATGCAAAACTTGCACCTGCCGAAATATGTTTGCACCTCCAAAGCTCATATTCCATGCAAACTCAACATGAAATAGAAATTTCCTTCATGCACAACTCTACTTGTAAATGGTAGCTTCCAATTTGACTCCTCAGGAATAGAAACTACAAGTTGTAACTCACAAAGCAACATGGGATAATTATCAAATATAATTTCAACATTAAATAAGTAAACATGATAAGAATAATCAAAGGTTGAGGTGCCTTTTTTTTCTAATAGTCTCTCACTTGTTCAGCAACTTTGAAGAGCAAATGGAAAAAACATGTTTAACTGCAAGAGGCTATGAGACCCATAGACTTCAAACACCATCTAAAATTATCAATACTCACTAGCTTTGCCAATGCATCTGCAACATTCACCAAAGTATCAACCTTCTCCAAGTTTAGCTTTCCATCTTCCACCATATAAAAAACAAAATGAAATTGAATATCAATGTTCTTTGTTCTAGCATGAAAAGTATGATTATTTGCTAAGAAAATGGAACTTTTAATGTCACAAGTAGTAATTTATCCTAGACATAAAAACTAATATAAGAACACAATCTCTTAAGAAAAATGGCTTCCTTGCAAGCATGAGTAGCTACCATGTACTCTTCTTTTGTAATGGAAAAATTGACTACAACCTACTGCTTACTCATCCAACTAAGAGAACTAGCAAACATCATGAACACATAGCCACTAGTGGATCTTCTATTGTCAATGTCACCTACCCAATCTAAATCCATACATCTATACATACTTACTAAGTGTTAAGGTCCAATAGAATAACCATGAAAGCACAGGGAATACTTGGAAGTACCTTAAGAATATCTAAACACTCTCTTCATTGCATCCCAATATATCTTCCTAGGATTAGCCATAAATTGGCTAAGGACTCCCACTACTTGGGCAATGTCTTGCCTTGTACAAAGCATATCATACATAAGACTTCCAAAAACACTCACATATGATATTTTGATTATGTCCTCCATCTTAGTACGATATTTTGGACATTCAGGTCCATAGAAAGCTCCATCCTCTACATTAGAGGAAAAACTAATTGTCTACAAGCTATCATGCAAAATCTCTCCAACATTGAATTCATATGCTTTCTCAAGCTTAACTGAAGCTTTCTATTAGCTCCATCTCTTATTATCTCCATCCCCAAAATGTACCTTGCTACACCTAGATCCTTCATCTCAAATTATGCTAAAAATTGGGACTTTAAATCTGAAATCAAACTTTCACCATTCCCAAAAAATATCATCTACATATAATACAATTATGAGAATGTGACCATTATCAAATTTGTAATAAACACAATGGTAAAATTTAGATCTCAAAAATCCCAAAGACAACACATAGGTGTCAAATTTTTGGTCCCACATCCTATGAGATTTCTTAAGACCATACGAAGACTTTTTCAACTTGTATATTGTTGCCTTGGAATTGGTACATCATAATTCATTCCCTTTCAAGGTCTTATTTTTATCTCCTTTTGGTTAAATTTGAGCCTCGGGGATCACCAAAGCTTGTTAAAGTGTTAGTCATACCTTTGGAGTCCCAAGAAATCTTTTTATAATTAGCCATTTTTTATTAAAATTGACTTCTAGTGGTGGTTTTAGAACCATTGTCTGGAGCTAACAAGGTTCTCACATCCTTGTCGAGATCCAACAAGGTTCTCACAACCTATGTTTTCCCTAACTAAGCGTTGTTGTTACGACATTCATCATGAGTCTTTAAAAATTTAAAACTTAAAGAGATAGTATTTAATGAAGCTGTCAAAACTCCTTCAAGACCCATCATATTTTCCAAATCTTTCAATTTCTTGAAGTTACAAAAGAAACAAAAGGGAAAAATTTCTCAATTTCAAGACAATTATCAAGAGCCGGCAAGGTTCTCACAACCTTTATGGGCTTTGACGTTGAAACAAGACCTTATATTTTGTGGTCGAGAGAAAGATGATGCACCATTTCTCGAACATCGACAACATCTAAAGGAGTTGTGACAATCACATCGAGTTTCCACACGGTTCTCATAACCTTGTTAGAGCCCGACCCACAACTTGAAAATTCACCTCAAATAAAAAATCATGAAGAAAAGAAATGAAATACTTGAAGTAGAGGTTGATTGAGTTTTTGAAACCTTTGTTAGATTATGACATGTTTTTAAGAACTTTTCAAAAGCCCGACTCTCATTTGCGTAACATGAGTTCAAAATTGGCACCAAGATAGCCACCTACCAATGTTAATTTCTATTAGAGTTGAGTAAGGAGAAATAAATACCAATTTATATGAAGATTAAAGTTCCTTAGAGGATAATAATTATTCACACTTGTGAAGAAAATTGGGGTTTTTATAGCTCAAAGAAGCATAATTACAACAAGAATTACAAATAGAATTTAAGTGGAATTATTCATAGAACTATCATTCAAGAATATATAAATGAGTAATTGGAACTCTTAATATTATCCTAGTTATTGTATTTTCTCATATTAAAGGAATTTTTTGAGCCAAAGGTTGGGTTCTCTAGGGGAAAATCTAGCAAAAAAATCTACAATTTGATAGTCAGGATTTACAAGTATCTAGGATATGAGCATTTATCCTATTTGGAAAGCACGTTGGAAAAGATAGGTGATGCCAGACTAGGGCATGCTAACTTGGGAGAATTTTGGGAAAGCATAAATAAATCGAACAGAGCCGCTAACACTTAGAGGTTAGTAGATAGTGGTTTATTGGAAGCAGTCACTTTCCCTATAGTTGTACAACGAACAAACCTTGTCTTGAAATGCATAAATAACTACAATCCTAAGACCAATGAAATTAGAATGAATGATGATAATTTTCTAATAGCCCTCAATAGAGCCACTATTAGTGGTTGTTTCAAATTTCCCAAGAGAGAGGTCTTTGCGGATTTCAATTTCACATTGTCACGGTGTCCTTTTTTTAAAAGAAGGAATACTTTAAAAATGGCATTGCTAGAGAATGGTTTCCAACCCAAAAGAAGGGAAAAACTTAATTTCATAAAAACCTACATAGGTCACACTTATGACATGAGATTTCAAATATTATTATTCTATTGCATAGACTAAGGGGTAGTGTAAATGCTAAGATTTTGAGGAATGGATGTACTAGATTCATTTGAATCATTTGTGCTAGAACACAATACTTGGATTGGGTGACTTTAATCAGTGATAAGTTACATGATATGATAGTTAGCTTTACTATTAAAAAATATTTCCATAGGCCTTCATATCTTTTTTATGCCTTGGCATGTGCAAGACCCTAACTAGGATTGAACTATATTGAAGAATTTGGTGATCAGATTCAAATCTATGACTACTGCTAGCCCAACTTAAAATGGGAGAAGAGTTATAAGAATCTCAAGAGAGTGAATGATGTGTTCACTATAATATTGGTCAAGTAATTTCAAGGTGACTTAGGGTAGATAGTTTCTCTTGAGTCCTTTCAACTGATCAATAAGTACAATAGCCTTTTAATTCAATTTCAAAGATTTACCTACTTAAAGGTTGGAGGATATGACAAGATACCCTATAAATTTCCTAAATATACATAAGAAATTTGTTTATTAATAGAGGTCTAAAAACATATTGCAGAAGTTAACAAGAGGTGTGTGGAAAGGAAGAAGTTAGGTATCCCATTTCCCATTGGTCTCAAGCACTACCAATATAAATCTTAATCAAATTCCCTCAATATTGAGAGGGGTATTGTGAAACACAATGTCTCTATGTATGAGATAAGGTTCCCTTTCGACAATAAGAATTTTGTGAAGAACAATCTTCATCTTGGCCCAGGGTTTTAACATATGACACATTTAGAAGATTATTGGGCTCATTGTTCTAATGATTATGAAGTGAGGAAAAGGAGTTGGATGAGGATGAATCTGAGGTAGATTGTTACTTTCAAATTAGGTTTCCCAATATCGAAGAACTAAAATATGATGAAACTAATTTGATTGATCCCATCTACACTAGCCACATACAAATGCGGCCTATAGTGCCTATTGATTAGAGTCTCAAAGTCCCTAAAGACTTGGAGGCCAAAACTATAATGGTTTTAAAGAGAATAAAAATATGGCTTGCTAAAAATAAAGGTGAAGCTAGACCAAAGCTCAAACTAAAAGTAGCCAAAGGATAGGGGAGCAAGTCAATCATAGTTAGGTGGGTACTTCCTCATGTACAACAATGTCCTCCCCCACACAACATGTAATTACATCAAGTGGTAATGAAGATGGAGAAGAACCTCTGGAGAAGAGAGTAATTCCTAAGAAGGCATGTGGAGATGCTCCCCCAAAAGATAGTTCTTTGAAATATTGAGCAAAAAAGGAGAAGTAAAATGAACAAGAACAAGAAATTGGAGTAATGGAGGTTGATGTTCCTAAAGAACAACCAAATCTATCCCAATATGTAACTGGAAAAGGTGCACAAAAGGATAAGTCTCCCACTTCATTTCCTTTTAATTTATAAAATATTGTAAAGACTCCCCCTCTAAGAAAAGATCTCTAGTTTACATCACTTGATCCTTCATCCCAAGCTATCGACACTACTTCCTCTCCTTCTTTGTTGGAAAATATATTAGCTAAGGAAAGAAAAGTAGTACTAGTGGATTTTACAAATGATAATATCATGGGGAAGTTGTTGCAAAGGTCCCCAAAAGAAATTAAAAACTACCTCAAGGTTGATAGAGGATAGCAATTATGGACATTTTTTCATAGAGATTGCACATCCATCTACACAAAAAGAACCAATTCAGGCTACCGCAGTTGACTACAATATGACCAAAGTAGAATTGGGACCTCTAAGTAGAGATGGTGATCTCCATAATTTCCAGGTAACTACTACAAGGTTAGTAGAAATAAATGAGAAAAAAAATCATGATAAGGATGAATTGAAGAAAAAATAGAATTACTTTCTAATTTCCTAAAATCATTGGTTGACCCTTCTCCCCAACCGGTCAATTAGGAAAGTTCTTCTTTTGATCCTCATTATGTTAAGTATAGTAAATAGATTGCTTACAAAGAGAAAAAAGATAGTCAAATTATGGTAGAGTCACTCGAGAATGGTTGATAGATGTAAAATCTAAAGGCTCTTGTTTGATTGAAATTTTGAAGAATGTTTATGATGATTTGATCTTATTGAGGAATTCTAACAAAAGTGAAATAGCGAACTGCAAACAAGAAGAATCTCTTCAATTATAGGTCAATTAAGATCTTGGGGAAATTTTAGATATGGGTTTGGAAAAGGATATAGCAAAAAATATTGCTTCATTTGTAGAGGACTCAAGGCTCATAATGTGGAAGAGGAGCATTGGAAACTCACATTTTTGAAATAAAGTATCGAAGAACAAAATAAATTATTGAAAGAGTGCAATTGCATCAATAATGATCTCATCAAGGAGTTCTTATATTTTGTCTGTCAATTGGTAAAAAGTGACAACAATGGTGAAGTTATGGTAAATAAACTTAAGGAGGGGCTCTTGAAGGTGGTCGATACATTATCTAGTGAGAAATTCTTCAATAAAGAGACTATAAAGAAGTTGGCTAGAATTGACTCTGCATTATCTTGGTATGAGAATTCTCTAACCAATGTTACTACTAAACTTAACACCATTCATAGAAACAAGGCTCTCTAGAAGTTGAGGATGAATTTTTTTTATAATTCCCCAACACAATGAAATTCCAGTTGTCACACAAGCATAAAAATACTACAAAGAATGCACAACATCTAATCAACAAATACCAATGACAGGTGAGACACCCTTGGACTTGCCTATCCAACCACCTCAACAATGATTAGTCTATAATTTTCCTAAAAAAAATTTTATTGTAATGAGCTTTATTTTTGTGATTCTTTAAAATAATTGGTTTTAAAGGATCAGGCAATGGTTATGCTATATAATACTTTAAATATACAATGTACAAACATTTGAGGGGTCAAAAAGTTTTGATCCTCATTACACTTAGATGTAAGAGTGAGAATCGATCAATATAATTTTTCTCATGAATTTTTGAAGAAATTCATCGGTTGTGTGTTTTGGAAATTTGAATGTGATGCTTAGCATTTATGTAGAAGTATGTAAGCTTAGATAAATGTTTGTTTATTACTTTTCTTTGTGAGTGTGATATTCATTGTATTACATTCATCTTCTTTTGGAATGGAGAGAAGTTTAAATCTAAATAATTGTTTATCTATTGTTGATATCTCAATCTAAGTTGTGTTGGAGTATTGGCAATATTAGTCTTTCAATTCCTATGACCTATGCATTCAATTTGATAGTTTGAAGATTCATGTTTCTTAAGTCTTACCGCATTTGTATCATGGTTATGAAAATTTTTTAGTTTCCCTTTACTATTTTCTAGCCAAAATTATACCCACCTTTTAAATTTCAAAAATCTAAAATTTTATCATAGAAGAGAGTTGTACCTTAATTAAAATTTAGAGGGAAGTTAATTCATAAATTACCCAGCTATTTTTTTCTTATTTTTCTTTGTTTTTGGGCAATAAAGAGTCATATTAATTTAATTTTTAAGAAGACAAATCTATCAACCAACACATACCATATTTTCTTTACCTTTAACCATGAAATACTCTAGTTGTGACATGTAAATTTCTTCCTCTAGGTCACCATGAAGGAATGTTGTCTTCACATCCATTTTTTCCACTTCTATATCATACATTGCTACAAGTGATAACAAGAACCAAATAGATGTTAGTTTTGCAAAAGGAGGGAAAAAATCACCATAGCCAATTCCCTCCACTGAGAATACCCTTTAGCAACCAATTGTGCCTTATGCTTCTCAACATTGCCATCAGGACCAAATTTTCTCTTGAACGTTCGTTTATATCCAACAATTTTTCATCCTTCGAGCAATGGTACTAGATCCCAAGTATCATTTTTTTTTAAAGAGACCATTTCTACATTTACAATTTTCATCCAAGAGTCTAAATAATTCATACTCATAACCTCTCTAATAGTCAGGTAGGATCATTAGTGTTAACAACCAAAGTAAAAAAGAATCTAGAATCCAACAATGAATAACCAAACCTTTTAGGTGAATATCCAAACCTATTAGGTTGCTTCATATCTCTGGTGGACCTTCTGAATTGTTCAGGTTGAGGTTCTTATTTTTTAAAACTTTTAGAACTTCTGAAATTCTTTTCATCATCAAGTCCTATAAGAGTATGTAGTTCTTCTTTCATCAAAGTAGGTGGAATTAGAACTACTTCATTTTGTCTCCCCTCTTTCTCTGACTACAACTCAATAGCGGAATTTTTATCTCTCAAAAACTCCTCAAGTCCAACAAGAGTATGTAGTTCTTCTTTCATCAGAGTACACACCTTCCACTATTGAGTTATCTCATCTGGTGCCAATACCTTTTGGGTCACTGGATTCAAAATCTTATACCCCTCCACATTGACGCCATAGCCAATGAAGATATATTTAACTACCTTTCTCTCCAACTTAGATCTCTCCTGAATTAGAACATAAGCATAAGCTTCACAACCAAATACTCTAAGATGTCTAGGATTTTTACTAGACTACACCTCCATGGGTCTCTTATCAATAAGATCCAAAGTTGGAGATCTATTGATTAAATAATATGTCATGGCTATGGCTTCAACCCAAAAAAAAATTCATAGACAGTTGTTGTTGCACCAAGATATCAACTTTTTAATGCCCCAATACAACTACAAAAGTTAATGAATCCACGAGAAGTGGTTACACCATGTCATGAACCTGAGCATTGTGTTGTACAAAATAAGGAGACCAAGGGAACACACCTTGCAACAATCCCCTAGTGCAAGAAATGGGTTCAAACCCATAAGCCATGCTCTGATACCAATTGTTGCATAGATGGTTGTCATTGCACCAAAATATTGACCTATTAATGCTCAATACAACCTCCAAAGTTAATGAATCCATGGGAGGTGGTTAAGCCATGTCATGAACCCAAGTGCTGCACTACATAGCACAACCTTTTGGGCCACTAGATTCCAAATCTTATAGCCTCCACACTAACACCATAACCAATGAAGATAAATTTAACCACCTTTCTCTCCAACTTAGACCTCTCCTCAATTAAAACATGAGCGTAAGCTTCAAAACCAAATATTCTAAGATGTCTAGGATTTTTACTAGACCACACCTCCATGGGTGTCTTATCAACATGATCCAATGTAGGAGATCTATTGATTAAATAATATGGCTCAGTGGCTATGGCTTCAACCCAAAACTTGTTGCATAGACAGTTTTGTTGTTGTAACTACGAGAATTTTCCTAGGGTTAATAGATTAAAGCATTAACATAAAAACCCAAAGTGATAATGAAGTGCAAAGGAAAAACATGAAAACAAATGAAACAATCTCACCAAAATGTCTTCATTCTCCATGGCTGACCTCCATTATACCTTCTCAACTTGCTACAAATATGATGTTTCCCTTAGATTTGATGTGAACAATCTAATGACAATGACAAGCACTAAGCAAATGTTGAAGGATTTGAGATGACAACATGAAATACTAAGCTATTGTGCAACTAATAAGCATCTAAACTATATATAAATTATGCCAAATGAAATGTAAATATGCCTATGACAAGAGCTAAGATGACAAGATTGCAAGGAAATGACAAAAGTGCCTAAGACAAGAGTGCATGACATCTAGATAGCATGAGGTGACAAAATGAGACCAAAATTGCCATTTTATAGAAAATGTAATTTTGAGAGAATGGCCAAGATCAAAAGTGGACAAATTCCCTACAATCAATGGAAAAGATTCAATTTGACACCCACAATTAGGGTTAGGGCAACATTAGGTCAAATTCAAAATGAACGGACAATTTGCATGTAACAAGAGATAAGATTGGCACAAAAAAAGAGGTGGTTGGAAAATAAAATAATAAATGGAAATTATTTTATTTTTGAGGAAAAAGACTATTTTGAATTAAAAATTAATTTAATTCAAAAAAGTGGGACCACATGACAATAAATAATTAATTTTAAAGTATTTACTAAAAGAGGGAAATGTAAAATAAGATAATTAAATAAATTAAAGAATTTATTTAATTATAAGAAGACTTAAGAATTAGTGACATATTAAATAAATAAATAAAAATTATTTATTTAATAATCAGGTAGACATAAAAAAATAAAGATAATTAAATAAATTGAGAAATTTATTTAATTATGGGAAGATATTAGACAATTGGTGACGTATTAAATAAATAATTAAAATTTATTTATTTAATAATCATGAAGAATAAAAAGGCATGAATTAATTAAATAATTATGAATTATTTAATTAATAGTCGAAGGTGGACCAAGGACATAATTAAAATGTTTTAATTATGCTAGAAGAAGAGGGTGAAAAATAGAGCTTACAGGCCAAGGTCATTTTTAAGTGTCTACATTTTTCCTCTCTTTGTCATAATGCATCCTGTTGCATTATGACAAAGAAAATAAATCACAGTCATGCCCTAGTGAAGGTACAAAATATCTATACCCCCTCAGGAAAATTTTCAAATTTTGGCCCGACAACATAAAAATTTGGAAAGTGTCCCGATAAGTCAATTTGATGATTAGAAAAGTGATGGCGTAGACGGTTTCATATTTCAAGGAGTGTAAAGTAGCCAAAAGGGTAGTCAAAGTTAGTCAAAAGAGCCTTCAATAATAAAAGGTTTGAGAAATGCCATTTTGACCCTATAAATAGGTTGAAAATGGGGTAAAAGTCAATTCATTTTCACTTTTCACCTTAGTAAATTTGAGAGCTCAGAGTGAGGAGGACTTTGGCGAAGATGGTGATTTTAGTGACTAAGCACCACGGGGAGATCATGCATACCTACAGGCGACCAGAGGGCTCAGAGCCAGTGGTATGTACCCCTAACTTGCTTTGTCATTTCATCACTTTTCATGTCATTTTTAGGGTTTTAGGTCATTTAACAAATGCGTTGTGACGCATATACGTGTGCATAAGCTACATTTGCACGCGTGTTCGACGCATTTGATGCGTCACAACACAAACATGAAAGGTCATTAGGTTAGGACAATGAAGTGCGACACATTTGCAAACAACCATGATGCATTTGCCAAGTTGCACCACAATCAAAGGATGTAATGTCGCATTTGAAACATTGTGACACATTTGAACTGAGTGACACATGTGACAAAAATCATGATGCAATTGCTCTATTGTGATGCAAACACAAGCGGGAGCAACACAATCAGTGGATTAAGATGCAATCATTGTATGGAGTGATACAAATGCCTTATTGCGACGCAAATGAAGTCAACGCGATGCATTTGACTTTGACTTTGAACAAGGCCGACTTTATTTAATTTCAAATTTTAAATGCTTTGGAGTTAGATAAATGACAATGATGTTTTGCCATATGACGCTGATGCATGTTTTGACATGTGCAAAGACAGTTAGTGTTGATTTATATGTGTGAGAGCAAGCCATCCACATACAGATTTCAGGATCAACTACGGGAAAGAGAGAAATGACAATTGATGTAGCTGGGACTTTACTATGTCACGTATATGCCCATTATCTGGGAAAATAGGGAGCTTTTGATTGCCCTTTGTGAGCGGTAGCATTTTGAGACCTGCTCCGGTAGCATTTTGAGACCTGCTCCTTCCACTTGTTGATGGGGGAGGCTACTATCCCTCTTGAGGATGTTTATTGGATCCTTTGCCTACCAGTCCAAGGAGAACATATAGTAAATGACCCACAGCATGGTTATTAGACTTTCATAACCTATTATCATGATTAGGGCATAGGGCTAGGGATTGAGGGCTATGAGATCTATTGGGAGTTCATGGCAGAGCATTATGGATGATTACATGCCCTATTGGCGACATTGATCAGAGGTGTATTGATTCTTGACCGCCGAGGACACAGATTTCCTATTGGTTTGGGGGATGTACTCATCGGGATGAGACGAGATAGGACAGTATATGCCTGGGGACCTTGCTTATTAGGGATGTTATATCATTAGCTTCATGAGGTGGCCTATGGGAGAGCATAGAGCATTGGATATAGGATGACACTCCTGATGATCTGGGTGTGGGAGCACGTTACTATTTTTTGTCCACCTATCTAGAGACCACAGTTGGTGGATGGCATGGCATATGTCTATTATATATGTGGGCACTCTGTAGCAGACCCACGTTGATGAGATAGATTACCGGCATCATCGTATTGATACCATGATTTCCTTCATCTGGAGGCCTTACAGGGACTACGAGCAGTCAGAGGATGAGGCCGACCATCTCGGGCCACAAGTAGTTGAATATTTGATTAGCAAGATTGTCGCGAAACCAACTCATTATCGAAATGTACCTACCTGGAAGGGTGCAATGATAGTTTGATAAACAATAGGGTGTTACGATAGATGCAGTCAGTATGCCGGATGTGCTAAGAGGACAATGCTGGGATGGGACATGGAAGGTGGGAGGGACAGGAATTGTAATCAGGCAGAACTTAAACATGGACATGCTTGGGTTGTTGACATGAAACAACCAATCAAAATTTAGTCTCTCTCTCATATTGATATATATTACTATTATATTAAATATATATTATATTAATTATATTTTGTATTATATAAAAATATACTTATTATTAATTATTAATTATAATAATTTTATACGTATTTAATAATTTTGTTAAAGAATATAATATGTAATTATAATAAGTTGAATAATTATATTATTTATTATGTAAAATATAGCTAATATATATTTAACTATATTGTAGAATATTAAAACCAGCTAAATGGCACCAAAATTTTGAACTTAATTAGCATACTATAAAACCTAACAAAACTAGCTTGTAGCTTATCAAATTTGAGAAGTGAAAGGTCAATACCAGCACCGAGGAAGAGTTTGGAGTAGTGAAAACAGGGTCAATGCCAGCGCCAAGGAAGAGTTTGGAGTAATGAAAACAAGGTCAATGCCAATGCAGAGGAAGAGTTTGGAGTAGTGAAAATAAGGTCAATTCCAGTGCCGAGGAAGAGTTTGGAGCTAAAACAAGGTTAATACCAGCACCGACGAAGAGTTTGGAGGAGTGAAAACAAGGTCAATATCAGCACCGAGGAAACATTTGGAGGAGTGAAAACAAGGTCAATACCAATGCCGAGGAAGAGTTTGGAGTTAAAACAAGGTCAATACCAGCGCCGATGAAGAGTTTGGAGAGTGAAAACAATGTCATTATCCCGGTAGCCAGGAAAGAGTTTGGAGGAGTGAAAACAAGGTCAATACCAGCGCCGAGGACAAGATTGAGGGTGCTCAGGGAAAGTTGGGGACCAAGGGGCAATGAGTACTGTAAGTTTGGCACCCCATTCTCTTTAACCTGCAATTTTCATCCCTAGTTTCCAAAGATCTTCTTGTACATTGGCACCCCCATTCTCGTAAAATGGTATAAGATAAGACAAAAAAAATAGAATAGCTTAGTCTTTCACATTTTTATCAACTAGGCTCAGGTCTTGGAAAAACTCCCATAATCTACCCACATCTTGGTTAAGGTCTAGGATTTCATCACACATAGCCTTCATCGCATGAGTCTGAAGCAATTGTAGACTTAGCCCAAGTATATGCTAGGCTAAGGTAGATCTAATGAATGGAAATAGAGGCATACAATTCTTCTTTAATGCCTCCACCACAAACATATGCAAGGTGTTGGTTGTTTTTACGGTAAGCAGGTTGATCTTCTAATCTACCTATGGAATTTCCAATTCCAATAAAGGGAGTAGCTCTTAGGACTACAGAACCAGCTGAGGATTTGAAAGAAGACCTCCTACACTTTGGGCTCTGCATAGAGACTTCGGGAGGGTGATCCTGTCTGTTTACAAGCCTCCTACCATTATCACCAAAACAATATTAACAACAACAAATAATCTCATTTAATAGCTCAACATAATAGGATAGTAATACCAAATAGAATTGGTTGTTTATCAATAATATCAACTATTTGGAGCATGAGATAACTACAACACATTCCATAGTGTAAAATAGTCATTGATTTGCAATTTGTAGCAAGCGCTAGGTAAAGACAAAAAAATACTGAACCATACAAAATAGTACAACTTAGATCAGTGACATATATCCATTGAGGGAGTCAAATTCATAAACATCTAAGGGTTTATGATAGATTAACACATAACATATAAGATCCTTGAGAACATTGCTTTACAATTTCATGAACAAGTATTCTAACCCAATACTACTTATCAAATCCTTACACAGAACATATCCACCTACAATCCCATTCAAGCATTTTAATTAATTCTTTGAATTAAACTTAAAACAAGAATCATACACACCACAACAGTGAGATGAACGAAACAACCCTTGATCATTTTATTCAAAATTCAAATATGCTTGAACAATGGAGAGACATGAGTTGGAATTAATCATATCAATTCAAATGCTAGTATTGTCATAAAACATCAAATCCCCATGAATTCAAAACCTACTACAAAATGACTCAAAACCTAAATTGCATTTTCCCTAAGCCATCCCGGACTTTACAGAATTTTCTCTGCAACTTCATCTAGACTAGACCAAAATATCTAACTTGCTAACTTGTACTTACGTGAAATCCTTCTTGAAAGAAGGAGACAAACAAACTTTATCGAGACGAGGAAAGCACCGCGTGTCTGACCAATTGGACATGCTTGTGATATTCCAAAAATTTGTTACAACAATCTCCCTAGAGAATCTTCTTGTTCATTGTGCCTGCTAAGAATGGTTGATGCAACAACAAAAAACTTCAAGAATTCCATGCCTAGATTGTCACCAAAAACAAAGCTGCGTCTGTTATGGCATATGAGATGATTTTACATGGTTGTAGCCTACTCCTTTTCAATCTTCCTTAGTTAAATATACATTTACCCATTTATGGTACTCTTCATTAGTTGGCCAATCAAAATTGATTACCTCATTCACCTTGACACTATAAGGTGTGTACTTAGCTTTGCCACCTAATTAGCTTCTTTCAAAGACTCCAAGAATGAGGTAGTGCTAATGATTTTTTCCATACAACTCACCAACAAATCATAATCTGAGTTACCCTGTTTTTCAGGGTTTTGTAGTCTAAACATGATATAAAGTGGCTCTTACACTTTTTGTGATTACTATAGCTTGTGTAAGAGGCCCCGTGGATACTGTTGCAATTGTAGGATGCATGAATAGGGAGTAGGATGAGAAATAAAGAAGGTATAGCTGCTGTCCTCAATAGTTTTGTGAAGAAAAGCATGTGAAATGAGAGGTTCAAGCCTAGGTTTCAACAAAACATATATGGGAGATCTAATTTTATGAATTTGTATCCATGTGCAGACCTAATAGGTTGTTTCTGAACACTGAATATAAATGATATACATACACACACACACACACACATATATATATATGTATTTTTTAAATGTAAATCTAGTACGAATTATTGAATGCTCACTAGAACAATAAATGCAACATATCATTAAAAGAAATCTATATCTATGTATATAAAATTGTTGTTTCCTAAATGCAAGTGTAAATGCAAAGAGCATATGGTTTGTAGTGTTATAGATACAACATATCCAAAAACTTTCTTTGTCCTCCCCCAAATCTAAGGGTGATTCCACAAAGTGGCACGAGGTGTTTGTATTCACCTGATATCAAAAAAATCTATCAAAAAAAATCTCCCCCAAAACCCACTTCAAGGCTTTTAGAATGAGGCCGCTCCATTCTTTAAGGACCCACTTCAGTTGTAGATTTGTAATGCAACCAAGGAAAGCAACTTGTCAACATGGTCTCATAAGTCTCACTTATGTATCTGTGGGATGCATACACACCACATCACAAATTCTTATGTACACCCACCTTCATCCCACCTACATGCTATATATAACCAATAGCATTACCCTTCATCTTTTTGTAAGTACTAGAAGTACTTCTCGTAATTGTCCACAATCTAACACCATGCAAAGATATCTCTCTCACATGAAAGAGAATATAAGGAAAGAGCTCCTTTTATCATTGGTTAAAAATCCTTACCCCATGTGGTGTGCCATGAATACCTTGGAAAACTGATTCCATGCTCATCATCATCCGTCATGAAAGCCCCTCCATACTAACCTTGGTCTACACACATTCACCCATTAATCTTAGGTGTTGTGCATGCACACCTTCACACACATAACAATAATGCCTTGAATACAACTGGTATTTAGCTGATTCTCTGATCAATTTCATTGGTTGTCGCGTTGGAAATCACATCAACCTCCTTATTTCCCTCTCAATATGTATGCAAAAAAGAGTAGTCTTCAAAACTTTTGAGCATTCTGCAACATTCCAACAAGGTATTATTTAGTTGCCAATTTTTCATTTTCCCCTTTCACATAACACTGATTTTTATTAGTGAATCGCCCTCAACCTTGATCTTTTTAACTCCCAGGCATATACCTTCAGTCAAACCATACTAGAAGGCCCCAAGCTCAACTTCATTGTGTGTCCCATCTGGTAGGGGTATGCTTAGTTCTCTCATCACCATTTCCTGAATTTCTTAGGTTGCCTCTTGAGGCACCATTGAAGTTTAGTTTTACCGATCCCCTTCTCACAGGGATCCATACCATATTGCTCTTGGCTTGTTTTGGCCTTGCCATCCCATGAACAGGGGGAACCAACAACCCTGACCAAGATTTGAGCATTAACTTTTCCCAGGAGGAGAAGTTCTTCTTGTGGCTAGAGTAATTCTTAACATCATTGTTGACTACCTCCACTATGGCTATCTCTAGTTTTGCCATGAATGGGCCAAGATCCAAGTGTTTGTCTTGAAAAATTATTCTATTTCTCTCCTTCTAGATCTACCATATGAGAATGAATGGGGTAACAATCCAGAAACTTGAGGAGGATTTATGTTTTAAATTAGGCCAAGCAAAAAATATATCACTAATATTCGTTGGTAAGGGGTTGTACCAGCATAACTTTTTCATTATGTGGATCCAACATTCTTTGGTGAACTAGCATTCTAGTAATAAGTGATTTGTATATTCTTCATTATCTTTGCATAAGACACATCTGCTTGGCCCACACACACCTATTTTCCTCAGATTATCACCCATGAGGATTTTCTTCTGGAGTGTAACCCATGCAAAGGATCCAACTTTTGGTAAGTAATATTTGTTCTAGAAAAGATGATAAGGCCAAATTTCTTTCTTCACCAGGCTAGATCAGCTACTACATATATTCAATTTTGACTTTATATGACCCCAATTTGGTTGCACACCTTCTAATTATATCCTCCCTCTCAGAGACATAGGTCCTTCTATTTGCTAGCTCCTCGAGTCTGGCAATTTGATCTTCTAAAGCATTCAAGCCACTTAGTGATTTCCATTTATTTCTCACTTCTTCTCAGCATGGTTCCATGTAATCCCTTACCTTCATGCCATATGATTCTTTAATGACATGCATGATATTGACTAAGCCACCCATGGTGGTTAGGGTTGGAGGACCATCCCAAGAATCCTCCCAAAATTTTACCTTCCTACCATCTCTAATATCCTAGGAGCAACGACTCTTTATCAATTTCTTACACTCCAACATGAAGATCCAAATGGTTGAGCTCCTTGGTGGGTTAGTCATGGTGAGGATGCACTCTAGGTCATCATAATCTAGATATTTGTTCTAGCAGATCATTTTCCATTTTTCTTTAGGGTTGGAGTACATGCTCCAAACCAAATTTTCTCCTATGCTGAGTATAGCCCTAGACTACTAAATTTGAAACCATTTTCTGACAGACGTTTGTCGGTCATTCGACAATTTTTTGTCAAAAAAGTGATGAAATGACGAAAAAAATTCATCGTCGTTTTTTCGTCGCAAGTCTGACGACGAATTAAATGTCAAAATAATGACACAGATTCGTTGGTCATCGGCATCATAAAATGACTCGGATTTTCGTCAGAATATCTATGAAAACTTCGTGTATCCATCGATGAATTACAACCAAAATGCAATTGCAATGACTCTTCTGAAGCGTTGAAAGAACACCAAAATTTCATCGTCATTTTGAAAGAATAGTTTAAAATTTTCTACTTAACAGGGCCAACCACGTGACGATGGAAGCTCATTTGGCCCCTCCCCCCCTCACATTACTCTCAATTCCCCATACCCAATCATATAACATTAATCATTCATTCATCCATTAATAACATATAACATTCATTCATTAATATATAACATTCATTAATTAACATATTCACATTCATTCATTAACATATAATATTCATTCTTTCAGTTTTTACATATTATCAAAAATATGGTTGTCATGATATGATTACAATCACTTTTTTTTTTGTTTCTTTTTTAAAGAGCTACAAAAATTTGAAGTGGAGCATCATTTTATAAATCAATATTTGTCCCTCCTTTGGTTGTTCCGCCTTCTGCTCGTTATCTTAATGTATGCCTAGTCGTCTGCTCATGACGTGGAGGCCACTGCAAGGGGGGTCTGCTGCAATAAGAAAGAAATGTTAAACTGATATGTTTTATTATTATTGTTACAAGTATTTCATTAATTAAAAGAATATTAGAGTGGTTCTCTTTACCTGATGGGTCCACATCATGTTCCTGAACATTTGTTATAGACTCATGCTCAACATGTTGAACATTGTAATTGAAATTTTAAAGTCTTCAACACATATAATATGAAATCGATCAAACTATTAAACTACATGAGAAATAAATGAAAACAGTAAATGAATATGTGTGTGTATTTGTAAATGTAAGTATAAAATAAATAAGAATAATAAAAATTATAAAAGAATACAAGGAAAGATATCCTCCCTTCTTGGTAGTGATAACCTCCTCCACACACAACCCTTAAAATTATGAATAGAGGAATATAATCTTTGAAGAACTCAAAGTTGATTCTCTCCTACTTGATGCAATTAGTCATTATATCCTTACAAACATTTATAGTGATTACTAGAAGACCGCTGCTATGTGTACCTAGATACTATGGAGAAAGGTTAGTCTTTGGGCTCTTTCATCAATCATCTTACCTTAAAACATACCAAAAGTCTCGTAGCAATTAGACATAGGAAGATTTAATATGACTTAAAAAATGTTTATTGCCAAAGTGTAAACTTATGATGACTTAACCAGGCCTAGTACACACTCCCTCCCTGTTAACCACTTAGACATATGGAAATTAAATGTAAATTTGCTACTATTTTTAGTCATGTAGGCATCCAATAAACCACTTGGTGGTGTTTCCCTTCAAGTTTATTTACTTGTTCATGAAGAGCAAAAGTCCTTTGATTACAATTAGAGAATACATTTGAGGCCTTGGTTGTGTAACTGGTGGACCATAGTCACATTTAACACTTGTTACAAAGTTTGGGAGTTAAAATGTTAAGTAGATTTGATTTGTGATGGACACATTTTGGACGCAGTAACAATAACTTGCAATCTATCTAGACTTGATTACCTTATAAACTGTGAAATTCTAGTGATGAAATGATAGATTAATCACAATGTCACCTTGGGATCACATCACCATGAAAGAACTTCATCCAACATCCTTATGAGTGCAGGTACCACCAAATAGGTATTTTTCAGATCTATCTTCCTCAAGCGAGGGAAATTCAGGAAGAGAAGAGGAAAGCGAGACATGTAGTATGTCTAAAAGAGTGAGATCAACTAAAGGTCAAAAGATTAGAAGAAAATTTCGCAAAACACATGGAAATTTTTTACTAAAACGAAGGTCATGTTCTATAATGATGAGAGCATATGACGCCGGATGTGCCCCTTGAGGCAAACATTCACGGAAATAATGGCACCCAAGGAACTCTAATCTTACCAAACACCAATTTTGTGTCAACTAGAGTGGATACAATACATTACTACGCATTTCTAAATTCCACTCGTGTGCAGCCGGGGCTCAACGCCGCTTTTATCGTGCCACCAACTGATGGAGCACGACCATGCTACGCCACAAAGATCGGATGCAACCAGTCTCTATTAAGGCCACCGGGCATGCAGGCATGCAATCACAACAAATTATATACAACTAAAAGATATGATTCCAAAATAAAGGAGTGGCTATGCATTACTGACCCGGCCAAAAGTATCGTTAAATATTGCAGGGTTTATAAATAGTACACAACCTGGGTCAACAAATAAGCAACCAATTGCATATTCGAGGCACGTGATGGAAACCGTGTATTCGTATGTGCGATAAAATCAATAACTATAGGGGAAGAGTTGCTAATCAATTACAATTTAAATCACTTAGTTACAAACACAGTTACTATGGGGGTGGTATACTATGTAACCATTTTAATTAACTCCTCCAATTAATGACCTAATATTCATTTTATTCTTATGTTTTTTTGTAAGTCTATTGGTTTCATTTCAGTAATTTTTTTAATATTTAATTTTTGTCACAGCGGGACATTGATCGTATGGAGAAGGCTCTGGCCTAGAACACAGATCACGATGTATCTTCAGGCGCTTCTACCAAACATGTTTACCTCATTGTAATTGTACAGATTAGATACGAGCAAAATGTTTTATTATTATATTTTTTTCATAAGTTTATTTGGTTAATTTCAATAATGCTTTTAATATTCTTGTTGCAGTCGACTGATCGAGGAAAGGCACCAGTAGTACAAGAGAGCATTCATAGTGAGGTGCAATCAATATTTTGGGATGATGACATCACTTATTCAACAAACCCTCTCGATATGATAAAGAAGATCCAAAAAAATGCAATGAAGAAATGGTTAAGTTAATATTCATAATGCCTCAAAAAATGAGTTAAGAGAGGGTTAAAATGTTGACTGGGAGATTACAAAATTTGCAAGAAGTTGTCATGAGGTCTTTAATTATAACATAAGTTCATTCATGGTTTTATATTTTGTACTCTTTTATGTCATGAACTAAAATATGTGTTGTTTTTATAGGGTTATTTGCCTCCTCATGATGCTCCCCATCATAATCAACAAGGTAATCGCAAGTGTTTCCTCGAGGAGAGCGGCCGTACAAGTGTCCATCCTAATCTACTGCGGTATTGCCACATCACATCATCTCGACCTACTATCTGTGTTTATATTTTTGTATGAAATGTCAACAACACATACCATACAGGCATCCATTAATGCACCCTCTGGCAGTGAACACGTGCCAGAACATGCGTCGGAACATGTACCTGGGGATGCAGAGGCCACTAGTACTAGTGATGTTTTAGTAGCATTTCCTAGATCTTCCTGTATTACTAGTACGGGAACATTTTCGGTCACATTTGTGGTGACCGAGGATTTCGTTCCCATAAAGATAGAGAAGGTCCTAGATACTTTAAAATGTTTTAATTATTATTATATATAATCCAATTGAAATTTACTTATTGATCGCTCTTTTTAGACTATTGATCCCATGATCGTTTTGAAGGAAATGATATTTTTTATAAATATTTAAGTGATATTACATTGGAGCTCTTCGGGCCTGGCACCATACATACACGGTGGAATGCCCAAAATCAAGATTTAAAAGATAAGCTCATTAATTGTTCAGTTGTTTTGTTCGGTGATAAAACATTCAACCGAACTAAGGTCCTTAAGAAAGTCGGTACCTATTTAAAGTATATGAGGGACCAATATAGGTCACATTTAGAGAAGAACAAAAAGTACGAGTGTCCCCCCATGATTCCAGAGAGGGAGTGGAAAGACCTGGTGTCGGATAGAAAGAAGAAGGCTGGAAAGAAAAAAGGAAAGACACTACCGGGCCAAGGAAGGTATGTGATACTATCAACAATGTAATTATATACCGATTACTCTTTATTTTTACATAATCTAACGTATTTCAAACTTTTCATAAGCTTCCTGACACATCGAAGGAAACAAAGGCAAGACTAGAAAAACACAGGCACCACAAACTTGGCTCTGGTGGTTATATGAAATTAGTCACACAAATTCTAAGTATCAATAAATGAAATATAGTATCCAAATAATAAATTGAAAACAATTTTGGTTTTATCACACCATAGAAGCAAAATTCATGATTTTATGCAAAAATGTGGGGCTCTGAATTTAATGGAGTTCCCACAAAAGATGACCTAAAGATTGCCTTCCAGCAAGGCTATGGAGCTGTGACTGAACGGCTAAGAGTCTTGACTGGGCAAACACAACCTTCCACTACATCCGACACGCAGGTAAATAAACTCAATAAAGTTTATTTAAAATTGAATCTTTTGCAATCTATTCAATATTAATTTCCACCATAAAGTAATTACATGCCTATTTGTTTTAAACATTCAAGCAATGATAATACTGCACATGACATTGGAATGCAGCCTGGTGAGGGTGGAGCACAACTTACAAATGAAGATCATGGTGTGCATCCCAGTACTTTAGAGCATGTAGAGCGTGATCAACATGTTGATCATGATCAGACTAGAGAAGATCAGAAACATGATGTGGCCCCATCAGGTAAAGAGGATCACTCTAAAGTTCTTTTAAACATATTTAATTGCAATTGGTGTATTGATTAATGTAACCTTTCGTGTTTCAAATTTAGAGCATGTAGAGCGTGATCAATGTGTTAAGCATGATCAGGCTAGAGAAGATCAGAAACATGATATGGCCCCATCAAGTAAAGAGGACCATTCTCATGTTCTCTTAAATATATTTAATTTCAATTAGTGTATTAATTAATGTAACATTTCGTGTTTCAACTGTAAATCAAGATTTAGAGGTTTATTTCCATGACAACAATGTGACCCATTAAATTCAACTCCTTGATGGGAACACATATGCATAGTAATGTGACCTACATATAGACAGGTAAGGGGGCATACTTAGGCACATACCTACAAGCACGTATGTTACTCCTATAATCTATGACACTAAAGCACCTCTAGATTTATGTGTAGAATTAAAAAAAAAGCTTCATTACTTCCATTCTGCACTAGTATTATTCATAAGATCGAACACTGGTGTAAATCAAGATCAAGCATCAACCATATATTACTTCCGTGCACAAGAACAAGGTGAAGGGGACTTGTCTGATGGGAATGCCTATGACATCGAAAAACCCTCTTTCCTTAATAATACTTCACTGGATGTCCATACCTTGTTCCAGAACACTCACGGCGGCAGCGGCAGGGACAATGATGGCAACGGTTGTCGAATTATCTTCATACCTGCCACTTGCTTAAGCTTGCAAGTTTCAAAAGCCTCTTTAACATATCATTTTCACGCATTTTCTGCAACCCTTGCAGTTCACGGGACAATATTTTTCCTTTTACGACGCCGGTTTTGATCTTTGTTTGCCTTTACCTTTGTGATAAGAGATGGACGGAGTGCCTTTAATTATTTATGAAGCGAGTTTTTGACGACTTTATTTTACTAATCTCTTTGATTTTTCGATATGCTTTTACCTTTGCTTCCGATCCGAGTGCCTGACATCTGACCTTTGCCGACGATGAGCGCTCTTCCACACGACGAACTGTTCTTTGCTGATTTATGAATTTGACGCGCCCATGCATTTTATCTCCCTCTACTCGTACTCTACCTTCGCATCCCTTTCCTCTCTTTTCTCTATCATTTGGACGACTCATGCCTTAACAACATCCCCACCATACCAAGCCCATTCTCATTTATGGCGGGTTGTCTCCTCGTAACTGCATATATCTTTTGCTTGTATTTTGCTTGAAACTTTAAATTCACACTGACGCCACCCCTTCTCCTACACCTTACTTACAGTTCGATGCATTAATGGGTGACTAGATACTTTGCTCATTTTCCATCCTTTGACAGATTGATATTTCATTATATTTCCTTATTTTATTTGTTTTGTTTTCCTTTCCACACCTACACTGTTTAGCAGGGAGCTCGCTGGCGGGGATGCGACACATTCGCTACCTCACCAACATGTATGTAATGACCACATGAACTCCATGTTACATTTGTCGCAGAATTAGTGTTGTTATTTCTCCCACCATAATTAATGCTTAGGAATCCTGCTTTGCAACAAATGAGAACTAATTAGAGAAATGAAGGAATGAAGATATGTTAAAATAATATTTCCCCATTTGTGCTACTTTGCAAAGTGGAAACTGAGACAAGATACACGAGGACATGCATGGTGAGCATAAGTATATTTGTGCCTATGAAAATTAACTTCTCCATCTGCTCGTAGAATAGTTGTGACACAGATGCTGACAAATTCTGCATGTATGGAATACACAAAAAATTCATAGAAATTTAGCGTGAATTTTATGGCAGCTCACATATGTATTAAGATGCTAGAGGAAAATAAAGAATCCAGGAAGAAATTCACAAGAAATTGAAGAGTTAATTGCAGTTTGTAGAAAAGAAGCCATCAATCTGAAAAGAGGTGGAAGGAAAATCTTCCAATCAAAGGAAAACCTGGCAAGAGAAGAATACAAATGATATCATAAGAGTTTGAAGACAATTCGAAAGAAATATCACTGTGAAGAGGTGAAAATGGATAGTAGTTTTTAGAAGAGTTTGTCTAGTCGTCGATTGAGAAGAAGTTGTTCAAGTCTAAAGATCATTTGAGGATTGATTGTTTGATAGTTTTAAATGATCATAGTTTGTAAAGTTTGAGGTGGAGTGCAGGGTATTTCCATGTAAGCCAGTCAAAAGATATGAATCTGAATTTGTCAAGCTTGCCCAACCACAAGTATTTTGCAAAGAAAAGTTTGATTGTGTGTGAAGAAAGTGATCTAAAAATCATGAGTGAAAGGCACAGAAGAAATTTCAAAAAGGAAGTTGTGGAGATTATATCAATTTGATACTCTGCCAGCAATAAGAAAATGCACTTCATAGGAATTTGTGAAGTCGACCAAATAAGTGTGAAGAGATCACAAAATAAAGGAAAGAAAAGCATGTTAAGCCATCAAACAATTATAGTATAAAAAAACAGTCATAGAATTGAATTCCAGTAAGAGAATGAATCACAGCCAAGTGCATAATTAGTAGTACCAACTAAATTTAAATCATTTATTCTAATGGGAATGATTGGTAAAAGAGCGAAGCAAAAAATAATAATTTAATTAGTGAAAATAATAGTTTAGAAGAAGAAATAGAGAAATTTAAAGAAAAAAAGTTTTAAAAAAAATGAAATATCAAAATTGAAAGAAGAATATAATTTGGTAAATCTATTACTTGAAGCATACCTAAGAAAATTGATTTCTAAGGTCCAGGCCTACACTATGTAATGTCTCATGTGATACAAATGATTTGTGTGTTATAGTTGAAGCTTCATCAAATAAAGAATATAAGGTTGAAGACAGTAATGTGTTTTGAGTCTGCAAAACTTGATAGTTTTGCTGAGAATAACAAAAATTGTTTTGAAAAGAATGGTGGTTTCAAGATCATGAAAAGAATGGGATATGAAGCAAAAAGGATTGGAAATAATATTTGAAAGGAATTATAGTCATTTAACCAACTATGAGGCCAAAGAATGAAGGCCTTAGATAAGTTAGTGACAAAAAAAATTAAAAATATATATTACACTTGTATTACATGTTCAAACAAATCAACACAAAAAAATTAGTTTATGTGGTGTTCTCATTATCATAGGCATGGACATAGAAAAGAAATGTGTTGGGATCTTTATCCTTGTAGTATTTTTGGATTGAAGAATCATTCTAATAAAGTGTGTTGAAATAAAAAGTAGAATAAAAAAACTCTAAAAAATAGTATACAAATGGATTGTGAATGGATTGGTGTATCCAATTGTAGCATTGTAATTTGTCATCGCTCACAATTTCATGATAGGTTTGATATCCACTTTGGCATATTATGTGTAATTTTATTTGTAATGTGCATGTTTTATCACCCTTTTGGAAAACTTGGTTAAGTCATTTATTATCAGGCCCTTTGAAAGAAAATTATGCCCATACACTAATGCAGCGTGCTAGCATCCTAGCAATACACACCAAAAATTTTCAATTCAAAAGTCATTCTTGTTGTGATTAAGGACATGACCTTACTTGTCAGCCTCTCTCAAATGGTTACTTGGATATGTGCTTGGTCTCATATATAAGTAACCTCTTCTCGCCTTCACTAGTATAGAGAAGGGCAAGCTAGAGGAAAAAGTGAAAGTTAGAAACAAATAAGCCAAGAATTAAATGATTAGAGACATAATCCAAGAAAGTTATAGTCTATGATCTACCAACTCATCAACTGCATTATTACAAAAAAATTATGTTCAAGTATCATGTGATGTTTCTCATTTATTGTTATTATTGTTGTATGTATTAACACTTGTAGGATCTCCAAGAAGTCTCTTCCTTCTCCTTGTGTGTGATTTGTATGGAAACATAGATCCAACAAGAGTTTCACATCCATGTCATAAGATTTATCCTTGTGTTGATTTTCATTCTCATTTGAAAGGAAGAAAATTGCCGCTCTGTAATTTAGGACATAGAACAACAAGTTTTCTTCACTTCTCATTCAAGGAAACACTAGAGATCTCAATCCAAGGATAGAATGGGGGAAAGAGATCTGCAATAAGGTGTTCTTGGGTATGTTTAGAAACTAAAAAGGAGTTCACCACCAAGCTAGGGCTTGGAAAGACAAGAAATGAATGTAACATGCAAAGTACCATGCAAAACCTAACTAAATGACTTAGGAAATGAAACTGAAATGCAAAATAAAATATTGAGAAAGCACAAAGGTGCACTTGGAAGAATGATGAGGTCAAAACAAGCTCCAAAACCCTAAAATCTTGTTTTTTGATGCCCACTAGGACTCATACACCAATCTGGGCGATTTAGTCCCAGACTAGGGTTTATGTGCCAAAACTGAAATCTCACAAAGGTTGATCTAAATTAACTGAAATATAGAAAATTTGTTGTACTAGTACTCATACGACCTAGGTGACGTATCAATCCCACTCTGCTTTTTTGGAGGTTCAAGACTTGAATCTGCTCTCCTATCTCTACTCTTCCTTCCACACTTCGTTTTTGAATATGAAACTATGCATTCAAATCTATAGGTGACTTTTTCATGAAGATGACAACCTTGTGGCAACTTGAAAACTTCTCTCAACCTTGCAACTTTGTCTTCAAAGGATCTTCAAGTCTTAAGACACCTAGATCTACAATCACAAAAGTAAAGAGAGAAAAACTTGTTGATTTTTAGGAAATGGGGGTTTTCCTTGGTCAAACCCCATTTAGGTAATTAAACCTTGTGATGAAACAATGAAATATGAACATGAAACATGAACAAAGATACCTTGAACGATGTATTCAAATGTAAATCAACAATCTAACATGAAGTGGTCATGTACAATGTAGATCTTGATCTTGAATAGAGGTAGAATAATGCTTAATCTTGGATCTTGGATGCTACATCACAACACTAGCTCAAAAACATGCTTGATGCCTAATGACTTTGATATGATGTTGGATTTTGAATTGCTGTAACAAATGATGAAATTTTTTTCCCTTGAATTCCTTAGAAATGCTCTTGTAAACTCTCTTAATGCTCTTGTGAAGTCTTGTAATGCTTAACTCTTGATAGCTTAGGATGATATCTTGAATGCTCAGTGAAATAATGATTTGAAACCTTTTTTATATAGGAAATCCATCCAACTTACTATTTATTAGATCCCAGAAGCTGACATTATGGAATTTGAATTCAAAACCCTAATTTTCTGCTCAAAACCCTAAAAAGGGTCCAAATGAGAATCATACACCACTTGTGGTGTATAGGTCCTGTCTAGATGGGACTCATATTCCCAAGGTGGCATATGGGTCCCACCAAGCTTTTTTAGGTGGAGGAAATGTCAGGTAGTTGAGAAATTAAGTATATTTGATGTCTATGCCAGGATTTCAGTTCAAATAAGCCTCAAGATGCATAATAAAGGGTCTAAGGGGATTATTAATGATGATATGAAGGTCATAAATGCAAGAGGCCCAAAACCTAATGTGAAGGTGTAAATAAATACACTTTACAACATTAAATTAAGGAAAAATTAGGTCAATTTAGCTTAAAAGGTCCCTAAATCTAATTTGAATGTGTAAAACACATTACAACACTAGATCAAGGCTTGACATTAAGTCCATCTTAATGTTAATCATTCCCAAATTAAGTGTGAAAAATGTAAACGATAATATTTTTCTACACTAAATTTAGCCCCCACTTTAGTTAGAGGAGGAACTTGCTTCAAACTCACGCTAAAGTAGACATTCAAGAGGGGTCCAAGCCTACCAATGTGAATGACAAAGGATGAAAAAGATCAAAGGAGGTGGCCAAGCCCCCAAGATCCAAGATCCTACGTCAAACCAACATAAGCACAAAGGAACACGCAAAAGGTGTATGATGCATAACATCAAGATACACAAACATGTGATGTCAATAACTAAAAGAAAGAAAAACAAAAACAAGCAAAAATAAAAAGAGGTGGATCAAGCCTCGACCATTTGTCCATCGTGATGTGATTTAGACATAAGTTGTTTATCCAAAAATGCACACTCACTCTGAGGCAATGGAACTTCAGTCTATCTATTGGGTGAGTATCCAAAAGGGGTGAGACACATACGCATGTGGCCAG